>CAKALG010039036.1:0-18760 GCA_916700815.1 Helicolenus hilgendorfi
TTGGTGTTTGCCCTGTGGCTGTTGTCTCGCTGTCAGGTTAGCCAATGACACGTCAGAGCTCACCTCTCTGGCTTCAGCAGTGGATATAATACACTCTCTATCCTGCTCTCTTAGTTTCTACACTCAGTCTGCCACTGGAACGGACAGGTCCCATCATTTGTTTTAACCTGATCTAGTTGAGAAAGGTTTGCTTGACACATTGTTTTTTCCCAGTTTTTTTTGCATTCAGTTACGTCATTTTACCATTGAACAGCTAAAGAGACTTTTAAGAGACTTCTTGGCATGCATTTATGACTCAGCTGACAGATTAATCAAACATTCTTTTTCCAGTATTTCTATTTAAGTAGAGGGTGCAGAAATGTCATTCAGAAAACCTACTTAGCGTGGATAACAACATAAACGGGAAGGCAATCCAGACACTTCAAAATCATAGAAACAAGTAACATCGAGGAAGGAAATATTGAAAAGCCATATTAAAGTGGCTGAATCATAAAAAAAGCCAACATGTTTAGACCACTGTAGTCTTCATCAGGGCTTTTAACTAAACAGCTGTGGCCTCACCTACATAGCAGAGGTAGGGGACTCAAGTCAGACTCGAGTCGCAAACTTGATGACTTGAGACTTGTTTGATTAACATTGATTAAAGACTTGACCTTGACTTGGTATTCATGATTTGAGACTTGTCTTAGACTTCGACCAATGACTCGAAAGGTATTGACTAGTAAATATTTTCATTTTTCTAGATTGACAAGTTTTGTTTTTGAAACATGGTTGGGGGATTTCTAGTGCAATGCACGTAAACCTGGCAACCTACTAGGACGCTGAGGGACCATGCAGTGATATGAACAAATCAATGAATATGTATAGGCTTATATAACACATGCTTTATTTATAAAATGTGAGCTAATATATAATTAATTTCCATGGTGTTATTGATATTTCCATAGTGACATTTATGCCAGGCATTACTTTTATGACTTATTCCCACCTCTGCTATGGGAGGAAATCACATGACCCATCCATAAATAACATGACAGGTCAAAATAATGAAAACACAAAATATGATGAGATGAGATTACACCGAAAATAAATATTATTTTATTAATTAAAAGTGTTTTATGTACATCATAAATGGAAGATAGGTACCCATATATAGGTTTTAACATAGGCTGTATACTATTGCATACTGTACATGGTGAACATGTCTAGTTAAATATATACTTCCTGTGATATTAATGTCATCATGACAAGAAACCAAACTGTGAAAACAAAAAGAATCAGAGTGCACAAACCTGTTTTTTTTAACTTGTCATTTATGGAGCAAATTAAGAGGCTTCAACATAGCAGGTACCTGTTAGCAAATATGACTTTTAGTGCAATCGTTATCTGATTTTAGCAATGTGTTTTTAACACCTCCCCAATTAGCTGTTAAGTGAAAATGATAATGTTTTGCATGTTAGCTGGTGTCATTAAAAATACTGTGATGAGAATGTGTTTATTTTAAAGGTACCCCGTAGAGTTTTCACCAAAAAATAACAATTTTTGATGAGCATCAACATATCTTTTACCAGCCTATGTAAAACACAAAGGTGTGTTTGACATGACATTTCTGCAGAAGGAGGGAGAACAGTTGGTGTGGCAATAAAATGAGCAGAAGAAGACCACAAAAACCAAATTAAATAAAACACTCAATATAAAAAACTTTGTAAAATCTTTATGAGGTAGGAAATGAATTCATGCTTGTTAGGCCTTGAGGATATACACAATATGATGCAAACAAAACAGATCGTTTACAGTGAAAACTCCACAGGACGTATTAAATAACAATTAAAGTAACCTTTATATAAAGCAGGAACTTTCCATTAAAGAAGACATCGATCCAAATGAGACCGTGTGTCTGTCAAAAGCACTCTTCTCCTCTAATTAGCACTAATGTGTTACTTTGTTACTTGTCTTTGTATTTATACCCGATGCATTAGATCACACTGTGTGTCAGTCAGACACGTTTCCTTCAACCTCCGCGACTCCGCTGCTTCACCATCTGTTGTCGGTGGCTGTGCAGAGGTAGACGTGGAGCTCTGTAAGCGGGGCCCGAAACTCAAAACTGCTGCATCATAAATCAGTTACAGCGTGGCTTTAAATAGATGTTACTGAAAAACAAATCCCACCAGTGGAAAGTTACAGCTGCCCATTGCATAATTTTACTTGTGTCATATAAGAATTTCATTGCGGCAGTTTACAATTTCATACCAGAAAGTCATATAGATAGATTAAAAAAACTCAAAAACTTACTGGGTGCAGGAAGAACAATAGATTTGGCAGCTGCAAACTCAGCTTTCTTGGTCAATACAGCATGCACTGAGGACTTAATTGCTCCAATCATCTACATTTACCATCAAAACTGATTGAATATCCACATAAAAAGGTGGCGAATTCTCCCTTTAATGTGACAATGACACTTCAAACAAGGAGTGTGATTGTTGCGGGTGGTGCTGGTGAGGCAGCATCTGCCGCTGGATGCTTATTTGTGTTCCCAGTGAGAGTGGGAGCTCTGGTGTGATGGAGCAGGTTAGGAGGGGGTCGGGGGAAGGTGAGAGCTGAAGCCTGACTAACTTGGCCAGCTTCCCCTCGTGGAGGTTGAGATCAAATGAACCGCATTGTTCTGTCTGTTTCCATCTGTGTCTCCTTCTCTCTGCGTTTGAGTCCGTCTCTCTGTTGTTACTTTCTATATGTTTCTCTTTCAGTCTTTTGGTCTCTCGCTAGGGGAAGTGTATCAACGACGAAAGCCTGGAGAGAGCTCAAAACCAATTTGAATGTATCTCGTGAGTCTACGAACAGGCAGGGATTTGTAAGAGCAGAATTAGATTTGTCTGCAAGGGAGGACAGAATCTTGATCGTAACAAGGATTTGAGCGTTCAAGAGGAATTGTTTAACTACATCTGAGCCAGCGACGGGGACTCTCACGCTCGTGATGATCAGAGCTGCTCGCGCTCACTTTTGGCAGTCTGAATACCCTGAGCGCAAACCACGAGCAGAGAGTCACATGTTCAGTTCCCTTCTACTTTCAAAATAAAAGCTGGGACAGTGGCGTTTTTGACCACCTGATGGAGACAGGGAGCAGTAGTTTTTTTTTTTTTGTCTGTCAAAAGCACTCTTTTCAATACATTATTATCATAAAAATCAAAAGGCGTTGACACCAAATGACTCAAATCACAGTCAATTTATTGGCAAATGATCTAGTTATCAAGCCAGAGTAATTTTGAGAGTCAAATTATGAGTTCAAAGTACTGGTCGTGTTAGTGGGATTTCCTGAATGTTTTTTTTTATTTCTTCTTCTCCCTTACGTCCGGCGCCCATGAATCAGACATAATAAACTAGGCGACTGTAAACGTTGGGTCACCAGAATAGTGCAGATCCACACGCCCACAATAATTGAAATTGCTAACAGCATATACAGTAGGCATAGGTTGCCAATCACTCCTTACAGAGGATGCTATGTTCAAAAGCTGACTTTGTTCCTTGTGCAGACTTTAACTTCGTAAAAGACGTGAACGTCCTGACGTGGATGTGTCCTGTTGCAGTTTGCGAGTCAAAAATGATGCATTGCAAGCAACCTCTTGTGATCTCAATGCTCAGAAGACAAAACATCTGGAGCAAATAGAGTGATCAGACTCAGAAAAGAGTGCACACTCATTTGACTGCTGTTATAAATGTTGATTTGGAGACTCAGAATTTGTTTTGTGCTCATTTTTATACTTCCATATCTGCTTCTCTCTTTGCCCATTGTTCTGACTTCAGCTTGCGCTTTAATCTCTCATCTGTCTTTCACCATTACTGTCCGTCTCTCCTTCTCCTCCCTCCCGTCCTTCGTCTGTCTCTCCTTCTCCCTCCCACCCCGCTGGGCAGGGAGGCCTTTGATGCGTAGCTGATATCTATTCACGCGGGTCATTCATCAGCACCGTGTCGCTCTTTAAGCGGCGAGCAGGAAGCCTGATCAATAAGATGGCTGAACGGATGGATCTCTTAAGAGTCCTCCTCAGCCTGGAGAGGGAGGGGGAGAGGGAGAGGGAGGGGAGACGATGAATAAAGATCTGAACACATCACAGACAGTATTAAAATGGGCAAAGGCATTTATATTGAAAGGGTGGTCAAACTTTGGAGAGAAATCTGCGAGGTGTCTCACTGAAAGGCCCGTACGTCTGGAGAAGTTATGCTTCAACTTGAAGTTTCTGATTAAATCAAATTCTAACCCTTTAAAGAGAATTCACGTACATTATTCCTATGATCGCTTAACAAAAGAAGAAAAGGGGATGATACTTGAAACATGACTTTATTCTCCACTTATCCTAATTTATTGTGCTTGTAACCAGTGTTGAGTTGAATGTTTCTTCAGGAAGTGACAGTTGTTTTTTTACAGTGTGATATACTGTATGTGCATGGTGTTTCTTTCATAAGTCAAACTTCAAATAGAACTAAATTAAAATAATTTAGATTGTTAAAGGGGATTTTCAGGTGCATACTTGTATTTGGGATTTCTATTAGAACATGTTTACATTGCTTTATGCAAATGTGTGTATATATTTCTTATTAGAAATCAATTAACATCACAAAACAATGACAGATATTGTCCAGAAACCCTCACAGGTACTGCATTTAGCATAAAACAATATGCTCCAATCATAACATGGCAAACTGCAGCCCAACAGGCAACAACAGCTGTCAATGTGTCAGTGTGCTGACTTGACTATGACTTGCCCCAAAACTGCATATGATTATCATAAAGTGGGCATGTGTGTAAAGGGGAGACTCGTGGGTACCCATAGAACCCATTTTCATTCACATATCTGGAGGTCAGAAGTCAAGGGACCCCTTTGAAAATGGCCATGCCAGTTTTTCCTCGCCAAAATTTAGCGTAAGTTTGGAGCGTTATTTAGCCTCCTTCAAGACTAGCTATTATGACAACGCTATTATCGCGTTAATTTAATGCTTTAATGTTCATAAAACGCGTCACTTTTCTCATACCGGCTGTGCTTCACCACCTCTTCTCACCCGAACCAAACTCCGCTCTAAATGTCTAGTCAGGTATTATGCAAATGTGATACTTGGTAGCATCACCATGTTACGGAAGAAAAGGCAGAACTTCAAGCGAGGCGTTCCAGCTAGTTCAGGAACAGTGTAACTTTGGCGTTGACTTTGGGCTTTGTAACTTTGCAGACCTTTTACATGCACAAAAAACTATATAACACACTAAAGGAAAGGGGCACAAGTACAAAAGCATAATAGGTCCTCTTTAACCTTTTTCTTCTGTCACGTTCATTATTTGAATGCATGGCGCTGTGAATAATGTAAATACAAGGTGTTAATTGTACAAATGGTGAATTATCTCCTAAATATTACTGCGTGCCGCTGCTGCTGAGATGAATCTCACATCAGCAGCTGCATTGACAGTGATCACAGACTGTGACAGGACAGAGTTTGTATAATGGGGATGCATTCTTTAGTTTGTTTTTATTGATGTAAAATGTAGCTCATTAGTCTGTGAAACCCTAAATACACATAATATATTCATAGTTATTTGGTTTCATTGTGACATTATAATTCAGCGTCCCGCCGCTCGGTTTTCTAGTTAAAACTTTGTGTTTTTGAGCCGTCCTCCACATAAAACCTGAACGTGCAAATGTCTGTTTTTTTGCTGGAGGAAAACGTGAGCTGATGTTTGGATCACTGGTGTTTAGGCGTTTTGCCATCACGCTGCTGATACTTTGCTCATCAACACAGCTAGTTGCGAACACTGACGTGAGCTGAAATATAGGAAGTCTGGGTCCACAGAGCCGCTGGAGCGCTGACAGGAAATCAGGGAAAAGGCGCGACAGTCACAGAATGAAGTTCAGATTGCAGGAGATGTTGTCTCTGATGTATTTGCACACACACACACACACACACACACACACACACACACACACACACACACACACACACACACACACACACACACACACACACACACACAAACACTCTCTTTGTCTTTATTTTTTGTGGTTTTCTTACCTGTCGTCTTCACAGCTTCCTAAGTGCGAGTGTGAAAGCAGCCAGGGGAAGTGGAGGGTGGCAGGGAACACACACACACACACACACACACACACACACAGTGACTCCGCTAACAAAACCACCTCTTCAAGACATGTCACCGCTACCTTCATCACCTCAAGGTGATTTTGTCTCCAGTGCAAAGAAAACTAAGGGTTTTGATTCTTTGTATTTTATTTGCACACGTTGAAAATGCTGAAAATGGAGAAGGAAAAACAAACATTAAAGTGTGTAGGATTCAGGGGGATTTATTGGTGCAAATGGAATATAATATTCATAACTATGCTTTCTTTATTGTATAATCACCTCAAACTAAGAATCATTGTGTTTTCATTACCTTAGATAGAGCCGTTAATATCTACAAAGGGAGCGGGACCTCTTCCACCACACCGTTCTCACTCCCAAATAGTCAAATAGTCTTCATCAGCGCCCCACGGCGTCTGATACCGACGCACCCTTTAGTGTCAGTATGAGACGCACCAGGCTTTCAACTAACTCCAATGTAAAACCAACCGTGTCAGTTGGTAAAAATGAAGAGAAAGTCCGACGGGAGGGCAGGAGGGGAGGTTGAATGGGTCAGCATTTTCACCCTGGAGACCGCCGTAGTTCTCCGACACGCTTGTGAAACTGCGGTAGCGTTAGCCACAGAGTGCAAAATCACAGTACCGCCAGCCGCTGTCTAAATTTCATTACTCCGGAAGACAACGTACTTATTTGGTTGCAATCTGCAACCACACCACTAGATGCCACTAAATCCTACACATCGTACCTTTAAGTACTCAGGTTAAAATGACATAAAGTTCCTCAGTTTTTAAGAAATCCTGTCCAGCCAAAGGAAGAGAAAAAAAAAATGACAAAGATGCTAATTAACGTCAAAACTCAGAGAGGAATCGTCCAGAAATAAATACGGGATTTAAATATCACAGTTGAAGTCAAAGTATGTTCGGAAACGGAGGTGTATGTGTGCTTGTAAAGGTGTTAACACAGGAAGAAATCGTGTACGTCTGATTTACCATCCTCACGACCCTCCTGGCAATCTCATGGAAATCGTGGTTGGCCTCTCTGCCGCTCTCGACAGCTGCCTCCTCCGTCTGGCAGCATTTTTTCACTCACACCTTGTGTCTTGTGAACCATTGACATCATCCTCAGTTATTTTATATATCGCAACTGTGAAGATATTTTTAATTATTCTATATCGTGTCGTAGAGCAGAGCAGAGCAGAGCAGATTTTTGAATGTTGAAATTAAACTGTATTTCTTGTAGGAATTTTATAACTTATAATTGCTATAAGATGCTGTCGGATGTAGACAGAACAAACTGCAGTGATGTTAAAACTTTACTTTAAAGTTGTCTTGGCAGAGCAGGAGTTAATCTATTTTTTATCAGGAGGCAAAAAAAAAATGAAGGTTGGTCCACAAGCTCATTAAATAATAATACAGCCCGATGTAATCACCTCCTCTGTCAAGCTGCTATCAGACCAAAACTCACATGAATATGCATTAGTTCGACGAAGAAAATCAGTGCTCGTTGATTAATCTCTGTATGGCAGAATCTGATACACGTAGTCATGCACTTGGGACCTCAGATGTTCCCAGTTTTATTGTCATTTCTCCTCTTCTTTTTTTTAACGTGTCTCCTCCTTTTCTCTCCCTGTCTGTCCACAGCTGCTTCCTGTCCCTGCTCCTCGTGGCCGCCGTGGTTTGGAAGATCAAACAAAGCTGCTGGGCGTCACGGCGACGAGAGGTAAGTTAGAGACTCACGCTGACAGTAAATATTGATTTTGGCTACTCCGGTAGGTAGATTACTTTGATGGGTTTTAAAGCAGAATTGGAAATGTATGTTCTGAAAAATAAATAAATGCAAATTATGAAACTACACAAAATAAGCAGATTGTATTAAAATAATAACATTTTTAAGCTATTAGAGATGGGTGTTTAAGATGATAAAAGATAAATAAAATCCAAGGAAATGAAAATAAATAAATGCAAATTATGAAACTACACAAAATAAGCAGATTGTATTAAAATAATAACATTTTTAAGCAATTAGAGATGGGTGTTTAAGATGATAAAAGATAAATAAAATACAAGGAAATAAAAATAAATAAATGCAAATTATGAAACTACACAAAATAAGCAGATTGTATTAAAATAATAACATTTTTAATAAAATAAAATAGACTAAAAGAGATAATAATGATCAGCAATAAAATGTTGATTAAATAAATTAGAGTCAAAATAAACACTATAATGATGATGATAAATAAAACAAGTATTCCAAAAAAATATATAAAACTATAAAACACTACATAAAAGACAAAAGCTGAACTGGAATTTATTATTTTTTTATTTATTGTATTTGATTATGGAGTGAGAACGCTCCCTATGTAGATATGAAGGGCTCATTCTAAGCTAACGAAAACACAACCATTCTTAGTTTCAGGTGATTATACATTCAAGAAAACATAGTTCTAAATATTATATTCCATTTCTGCTAATAGATCCCCGAAATGTTACACACTGGTCCTTTAATACTTTAAAGGACCAGATTTCCGCTCAACCTTTGGACTGAGCCAAGGTAGCTGTTTCCCTTTGTCTCCACTCTTTATGCTAAGCTCAGCTAACCTGGCTGCTGTGCTGTAGCCTTACAGTATATATTGGACAAACAACATGAGATTGGTATCGAACTTCTCGTCAAGCAAGCAAATAAGCTTATTTCTCGAAATGCTGAACTACTCCTTTTTTATGACGTGATGTTTCCCCAAGGCTCCATTCTGGGACCGGCGCTCTCCGGTACCGGCTGCCGCTGGGAAATGTAATCTGGGAAGGCAGGATTGATTTTTCTATCTGTGCAGAATATATATAGTTGTAGATCTGAATCAAGCAGTGATGCATCAGTCCTATTGATAATTAGTTCAGCACAGCGATTCATATCAATCTGTGTATGTCACACAATTACCTGCAACTGAATAGAGATGAGTCAGCATTTTAATTACTGCCGCATTAGCTTAGAATTGTGGGTCTTCAATCTATTCACTTTTTATCCAGCCACTTTTCTGACAGACTCTAATACATGCTTTTATCTCTAGCCGGCTTGATTGCTCTGAAGAAAACCCTTAAATTACATAAACTGCAGATAATGCACCACACAGCAGCGCAAAAGCTGACCAGGTGAGAGGCACGGCTCGCATTAATGTCTGCCTGAATACATTTTATTCATCTAGGTTTTGTTATTTGGCTGCATCAAATCATTTAGTAGAATAACGCACATGATTTTTCAAATATATTCTACATTTAATACAGCTTAAAACATGATCTACAGAATAGTAGGCATGTGCAGGTGCAAGCAATGTGATAATCAGACTATTAAGTGTCCGTAGATGCATAGTGCATATTAATTTAAGCGTCTTTGAGACCTTATAAAGCGCTATATAAGTCTAATCTATTATTATTATTAATTAAAAACCTGCAGATGTTGTAGATACTCCAAAGTTCACGGACATCTCTGGAAACCAGCGGGCTTCTAACAATTTCTAAAAGTTCATCTCAGAAAGCCGCATTTTAAGCTGTCAGTCATTGAAAGTACATTACTGAAGTGCAGTGACCATAGTTAATTGTTCCTATGGCAGAGCCCACTGTGTCTGTCAACTGAAAAAAAAAAAGTCAATAATTCTTTGAAAGCACCGAGCAGACGATGCCAAAGCAATCTGCCAGACTGTGGGAAGCACCGCAGGGTGCACAAAGGATTGAAAATGACAGACAATTTTCAGGTCTCGTAACAATTCTGGGAAACCAAAATTAAGTAAAAAAACATGAATTCATGTATTGATTTCGAAGGAGGAAAGAAGTCTTACATCAAGCTGTCGGTATCGTACCTGTGGATCAGGAAAACAAGCTGGGGAAATATATTGTGTGATGCACTGCAGATGTTTCGGCGACCACTTCTTCAAAAAATGTGCACAAATGTACACACAGAGTCATTCGCAGTGCTGACGGACAGAAAACAGGCATCCTGACAAAGCTCCCGTATGATTGGTTTATTCCTCCTAAGATGACAGCAGCCACAATAGATTTGCTCAGTTGTTTTTTTTTTCTTTAAGTCATTGTCCAAGTTACTGTGATGGCATTTTATTTTGTCAAGCTCTCAGCAGCCTGACAACATGGCATGACTCGCTGGTTGGCCACATTGACAAACTCATACCCCCTTTTTCCACCAAAATGAGAACGTATATGCAGTTTTTTTTGTAAACATGGGAAAACACGCTAAAGCCTCATCCACACAGGGAACGTCAGGAGCGCGTGGCAGCTGCGTTACCTGTTTTTATTTCGGTGTCCATGTTAACAGGTTAGAGCAGCCACACTGCCCGCGTGAGAAGTCAAGATCTCGCCTTGTTTTGACGCGAGCCGCACACGGTTCAACAGACAGTGAAGGTGATCTATTGACTGTATATTGACATCATATCAGCAACATTACTACAGTTCCGATGTCTCTATCTGTTAAAAATGTTATGGAGATGAAAAAAAGTAAAGACTTATTTTTAAATCAAAACTTTCATTTCAAAATAAAATCCCTCGACCATTTTTTGTATGGACAGAATTCCTTTTATTTGTAAACACGAGGCTTTTAGCTTGACGATTTTATCTGCCACCGCCAACGATTTACCCGCATTTGGCGGGTGGCGAGTGCTAATTTCAGACCCTGGTGGAAACTACGAAAAGTCACTGAGTGCATTGCAATACTCACTCCCTGAAAAAAAAAGACAAAATGCATTTTCATAGTGTGTTTCCTGAAGGGTTTTGAAAGAGTGGCTGAAAGGTTGTGTGCATGTGGGAGTGTGTTTCTCTCTCTCTGTATGTGTGTGTGTGTGTGTGTGTGTGTGTGTGTGTGTGTGTGTGTGTCTCTGGCAGTGTCTGAGGGCAATCCGAGCTATTGTTGTGTTTAATGTGAACTTTTGGTTTGTGCTTTTCACACTCGGCGCGCTGGCTTAAGTGCCTTTCAGCTGCAACCTCGTACAAGAGTGCTGTCATCACCCTCACCTCCGGATGCCTCTTAACATCCTCCCCCTTCACCTGCTCCCACTCCGCCCTCTCTCCATCACACAACCACTGTTGTCCAGCTGGACCCTCTTCAGGCTAACCTTTAAACAAAATTAGCACTGGACCTTTGTTAAGAGGGACGGGGTGGCTACAGGAAACTGTGGGGCCAATATTAAACGCCCTAACAGCTGGGTTTGCTAAAATGCCTTTCATGGAATCAGCTTGGTCTCCCCTAAAGATGGCAAAAATTCACAATTTGACGTTTGGCTTTTTTTGCTCCTGTTAAATTTCAGACTCGTTGCTGGTGTGAGTTCATCCCAGTACAAAACACACAGGCATCGTAGCTTCAGCGAGAGAGAAAGTTATGACGTCACTTACGCGCCTTTTGGGTGTGTTGTCTTTCTTTCTAAGTATCTTTACAGTATTCTACTTCAACAGTTTTATGACAAACTGAGACTTTTTTGACTTTTTTGAAAAAAAAATTGTTTCTCTCCGTTGACTACCATATTTTGTTTTGAAAAAAGGTCCCATAGTGGTCCACCAGAAGGGGCGGGACTTCGCCTCTCTTTACCGTCTGATAACGCACATTTAATGAGCTGATAACAGTCGAACCAGGTGCCTGAGGCAACAAGTCCTGTCCAAAAATCTGGACCAAAAAATGCAAAAGTAATAATGGAGTTTCTAAAAAATAAAAGCACAGTAATGTAGGTCCATCTGAGTCCTGGATGTACAGAAGGCACGGGGCCAACACTTGTGAAAAGATGTGGGGGGGTGAGAGAAAGCAGATGCAATATTAGATATATAGTGAGCAGCTCCTATCACAGATGTCGAGTTGAATTAGGGCTGTGATTCCTTTAGAAATACTCAGCAGTAGCGTTTGGCATCCCACGTCTGCCTCCCTCCACACACACTGGAAAGAAAAAGTCTGTTTTTCTGTATGCAAGAAGAATTATGTTTGGACATAACACTTTTCATAGTCTACTGCAAGATTTCCTCATAACTTGAGCTGTTGAAAAGTGTTGTTTTACTGCTCCAAAATTCATACAAATACACTTTCATCATCTCTCACACATACATTTCTTGCAACCGAGAGTGATATGATATACTGTGAGTGTAATAAATAGAGGAGTCACAACACCAACCAAACAATATTACAGATCAAGAAAGGAGCTTGTAATTGTGCCACTGAGACTGTGTAGGAATCTCATTTCTAGTTTGAGCTTTAACTATAATTACCTTGTCCTACTCATGCAGAAAGGCACACAGTTACACATAGCAGCCCTGCCTTCATGCATACGCATGTACGGCTTAAACACATCCTGACACATAATTTTCGGCAAACAGAAAGCTAATCATGTTTTTCCAACGAGGCCGACTCTCTCGTTACAGCCGTCTGCTTCTCTCGACACCAGGACCGTTCGCTTTCTTTTCAGCGCTGTCCCTTCAGGCTTCGTTCCCACATTCATCCCGGATTCCTCCATGTTACTCGGTGCTTGCATCAGCCAAACGGTGACACACATTTTGCAGCTAATTATGCCCACATTCACCTCACTCAGGCCCGATGCAGTGAGAAATGGTGGCGGTTGCATTTTATGTGGTCGTTGCATGGTCACGGGACTTTAAGGCCGTGGCCCTGATCCTTGTACTTCTTACTCCTGGCTGCATGTCATCTGACTGTAAGGAGTTTAAGCTTATTGTGCTGTCGCAGTCATTGTAAGTCGCTCTGGATAACAGTGTTAGCTCAAGCCCTAAAATGTAAATGTCGCTGTGAGCTCTTTTTAAGAAAGGCAGTAGAACCACGGCTTGAAATAAAGTCTTTTTTTTTACCTCGCCTAAACGTTTTTCTTGAAAAGTATTGTGAAAAAATAAATATGTTCTAACTCTATAACATTATTACATTAATATCCATGATCAACAACATTTTTGCTACAGTCAGTAACTGCATATATGAATGATTTATGGATTATTGTCTTTGGAAACTAAACTGCATACGAGTACAAATTAAAAAGTAGGCATCAAATTAAAACTGTCTGTAGTATTGGTGGTTCCATATCTTAATTAAGTTATATAGTAAGAAGGGCTGTCAATGGATTAAAGCATTTAGTTCATCCATTTAATGTCCATATTTAATCGCAAATTAATTGCACATCCTTTATCTGTACCTTAAAGGGAGATTTGACCAGTATTTAATACTCTTATCAACATGGGAGTGGGAAATATGCTGCTTTATGCAAATGTATGTATAAATTTATTGTTGGAAATTAATTAACAACACAAAACGATGACAGGTATTGTCCAGAAACCCTCACAGGTACTGCATTTAGCATAACAAATATGCTCAAATCATAACATGGCAAATTGCAGCCCAACAGGCAACAACAGCTGTCAGTGTGTCAGTGTGCTGACTTGACTATGACTTGCCCCAAATTGAATGTGATTATCATAAAGTGGTCATGTCTGTAAAGGGGAGACTCGTGGGTACCCACAGAACCCATTTTCATCCACATAGCTTGAGGTCAGAGAAAATGGCCATGACAGTGTTTCATTGGCAAGATTTAGCGTAAGTTTGGAGCGTTATTTAGCCTCCTTCATGATAAGCTGGTATGACATGGTTGGTACAAATGGATTCATTAGTCTTTTTAGTTTCATATGTTATCAGTATCTTCACTCTAGCTTTAAAACCGAGCCCGCTTCAACCTAAGAATTGCATTAATGCGTTAAAGAAATTAGTGGCGTTCACACAAATTTGCATTAACCCGTTATTATCGCATTAACTTTGACAGCCGTAATAGTGAGTAAGTTAACTTAGAGATGCTGACCTGCACTCTCCTTTCCCTTTGCTAAGCCATTTTCGGTATGCATTTACTGCTAGTACATAACAATGAACAGTACAGCACAGTATATGCATTGATAGATTGGATTCTCATCTTTTCAGTCATTGTGGCTATTTTTCAGAAGAATGCGTGTTATAAAAACTATCCATGTACAATGCACAGCAGCTGTACAACTGGCGGTATACAGCAGTATACAAGTGAAACCATAAAGATATGTCTTCTTCTTACCTTTTAAAGTAGTGAAATTATCCCACAATGTAATAAATCCTAGAAAACTGTTTGTCCACATTCATTGAAAGGGTAGAATGATCAAAAATAGCCCATTTATTTTAGTTTAGATGGAGCACTTGAAACGGAGGCTGGGTGTGAGACGAGCAGAGACGGTATCCATCCATCACCAGCTCTCTGATTGATACTTCTGTGCGCCGTGTACTGCACATATATGAACATGCTGTAAATGCCCTGGTGAAAACGACCAAGCTGTTTGAGTTTGTCTCGTGTTCACACCTTTGTAGTTCTGATTCATTTTTACTCTCATACTGGCAGGTTTTTAGGTGTGAATTTCATGCACTGACTAGAAATAAGTCTCGGACTATGTATGAGGTCCGTGTCACGGTGGTAGGAGGCTAACACCTGCTGAGACTGTCGAAGGTTTTTGGAATAACCCAGAGCCCACCTGTTGGGGTCTCGTTAGGGTGCGTTTCAGGTTCTTCCTCACATGTGTGTTTGCTGTGCATCTGTTTGGATGGTGTCTACATATGTGTGTGTGTATTTCTGTGCTGTCTGATTTTTAAAATCAAAGCCTTCCTTTGAAACCTGACAGTCCCTTTGAAGGAGCTGGAGCTGCCAGATGGCAATAGACACAGCCACAGCAGCCATTTTGTGCCGTATAAGGCACCGGCCTTTTGGTCCAAATAAGCTCCACTGCAACTTGAGCGAGCCCTCAGTCAATGCTGGTTGATTATTCCTGCGGGAACATTCGAGTACAGACTATTTCATGTTCCTTTATTATGGCATCTGTATTTACCTAAACTGTATACTAGTGCCGTGCCCGTTCAAAACATGCCTGTTCAGAACGGGCCGAATACTCGGCCTGTGGTGTTGCGCTGGGAAGGTCCGATGACATCATTCTGCATAATAACAGCTGTGTACGTCTGTGCTCAGCCGGTCAAATTCACGGCCATGACGGAACACGTTGTGGAGAGCAAAAAAACATGTTACATATCAAACATGCTAGACTTTCTGTCGGGACGCGGCGCGGCGTCGGTTGTCGTGTACTATGACACGCTACACGAGATAAAGCGATAGATTTTCGCACACGACACTCATTTATCGTTTCCGATCCGAGTCGACATCCTAGGACGGCCGTGTCGGCTTATAATCGGGCTGATATCGTGTAGTCTGAACCGGGTATTAGCGGAGGTAATTTCCAAATAGGTCTATTAGTCGCTTGCTTTGACACAACCGCTGTGTTTAGAAAGTAGAGCATGGATTTAATTTGCGGATGTATTTTGTTGGCAGTAACGTTATTAGTGTTATAAGTTAGTATCAAGTCCTACAGCGGGGAAATACAGTATTACTCACAGGGTAAAAACACACCCAAGTTGCAGCTTTCTCACGGACTAGTGAAATACACTCTGGTTTGATTCTTCTCCCAGTTGGCTATCCTCGTGTTGACTCCAGAGAAGTGAAGAAGAGTACATTTGTAAACTTGCCTGCTGCAAAGACATCCACTCCACTCAGTCTGCAGAGCCCTGAAGCCCCGTCCCCTCCCCGCTGCTGCACCGAGCGCTTGTTTATTCAAAGGTTATTAATATTGAACATGCCACATGTCCAAATTGCACCAAATTTGACAAAGCCCTCTCTTGCGTCCCCGGCAGTACACCTGCCAAGTGTGAAGTTGATCGAATGAGCAGTTCTCGAGGTACCTGAAGGACACACAGACTGACACACCTCCCTTTATAGTTCGATATTAATCTTTAAAGAGACTCTAAGTCATAAAAAAGGAGGAGTATAGCTTTCTCTTATCAGCAGCCAACAATTCCAGCAGCACCAACAGGTTTGAGGCGCAGCTTAGCCGGCCTGCAACAACACACACACAAATTATAAAAGTACATTTTTTGAATAGAGATGAGCAAGCCGGCTAATTAGAGCAGAGATCCAGCAGAAGCATCCTGTGGCGGGATAATACATCATGATGCAAAATACTGTAATAATGGTGCCGCTTTAACATTCGCTTTCTTCGCCTTAGGACAGAAAAGTCCTGTTTCACTCGATTGTAGCACCAAAAGAGGTTTTCTGGCCAGAATGTGAGTTTTTTAAAAGCCTGAATTTTCAGCACCTAGCCATGTAAGAGTTGAGTCATGTGTATTGATTCATAACAGGGCAGTAAAAAATGCCTTTGTGGTGCACAATACTGTAAGTCTTTGATGTTCATTGTCAGTTTTCACAGTATGGCTTTTTTTTCTCTTTTTCCTTCACTTGCGTCTCACGCTGTTAAATCCCCGTGACGTCCCTCCCTCCCTACTGTACCACCAAAAAATATCCTCATGATGACAGCATGTGTATTTACCCGGCATCCATCGTCGCGCTAACACAGACATACATCACATATAACTTGACATATATTAGACGTGTATTGCACCCTGAGGTATTGACTGAAATGCAGAATGCGATAATGTCCGTGATCGTTGCCGCGGCGTCCCGCATGATTAACTGTGCTGTAGATTCTTTACACTACGCCGGAGGCAGACCGCCGGGAGTAGGCAGGGAGAGGGAAGCTGCATAAACGTCTCCAGATACCCTCACATATTTATTACGCTATTAAGCTGCCCTCCTCCTCGCCCCCCTCTCCTCCTCAGCACCAACACCTCCTTCCCTCTGCTATAAATATGATTGTCAACCAAGGTGTCAAGGCTCAGGCCCCCGTTAGAAATACCTGCTATTATGTCATAAAATGAGTGGAAAGCTGCTCAATGGCCTGTGATATGTAAACTGAACTCCCCCCCCGCCCCCCCTTTTTTTTTTTCCCTAATCAAATGTTATACGGCTCAGGTTGTGGGGTGTTAATGAAGTGATGTGCAGCTCCCTGAAAAGTCCTCCTCTCTCTCTGAAAACACACACGTTCCCCCTGCTGAGGGCCAACTGCCTCGTTTCACATCTCCCTTTGATGATTCTCTGAGGGAAAAGTATACCGGTTCACACTTAAAAGTTTCTGAAGAATGGGGAGCAGATCAGAGGACAGATCTGAGACTTTAACCTGTTAGTTCACCTGTGAAAAAGCACCGAATGCATCACAGTTCATGATGTACAAGAAGGTATGGCAACAATGTTGGATTAGATCTTGCCAGCGTGCCAGTTCTGTAGAAGTTTGTTTTGTAGCACATGACGGTTTTTGCATCCCAGTATATTTATATTTGGGCCTTGGGCTTTAGGTAGGTCTTACACATTTGATAAATGTAATGATATCAATGAACTACAAAACATTCCTGTAGATTACTACACAGTTAGCTACCCTGGAATAAAGCTCTTTAAGCATTACAATGAACAAAACTAAAACTAGCCAGTCCTTACCTATCTAACTGGGTAAATACATAGTTCGCCGCCCGAAATAGTTGCGTCCATCCATCAGTTTTCATCCGCTTATCCAGGGCCATGTGGCGAGGGCAGCAGGCTAAGCAAAGTAATCCATGCGTCCCTCTCCCTAGCAACGTTTTCTAGCTCTTCCTGGAGAACCCTGAGGTGTTCCCAGGCCAGATGGGATATATAATCTCTCCAGCGTGTTCTGGGTCTACCCCGGGGCCTCTTACCAGTTGGGCATGCCTGGAAAACCTCTAAAGGGAGGAACCCAGGAGGCATCCTGATCAGATGCCCGATCCACCTAAACTGGTCCCTTTTGACGCGAAGGAGCAGCAGCACGTCAAACAGCTGCGGACACCACGGACGCATAGTAGTTCTGTTTATACTGTCCGCTTGGAGGACGTGTTCCACACAAGCACAGTAGATCGTTACACTACCACTTAGTGTCAGTAGTTTTAGACCGCACGGTCACAAAAAATGGTGGTACGCAGTCATCCGCACAGAGCTGACACATACACCCTCTGATGGCGACATTTACGTCATGCGGACCCTCGTGTACTTGCAGATGCAGAAGGTATAACTTTGTCTTAATTCTGAGCCCAGCCACCGTACAAAGGAAGTTAATTTCATACGCTTGTATCTGCGATCTCATTCTTTTGGTCACTAACCAAAGCTCATGACCATAGGTGAGTGTCGGAACGTAGATGGACCGGAAATTCGAGAGCTTTACCTTGTGGCTCAGCTCCCTTTTCACCACAACGGTCCGGTACAACATGCCACACCGAACCTCCTGTCCATCTCACGCTCCATCCGACCCTCACTCGTGAACAAGACCCTGAGATACTTGAACTCCCTCGCTTGGGGCAACAACTCACTTTCAAAACCAGAGGGAGCGATCCACAGTTTTCCGGCAAAGACCATGGCCTCAGACTTGGTGGTACTGACATGTTGGATGTAGAGTTATGGAAATCATTTTGTTGTGTAAACCTTGGATAAATAGGGGATTTATTTCTTTATAATGTTTACTCATTTTGCTTTTACTTAGCCACACTGTTGTATTCCTCTAGTAGATACAGTACTCTTTCATTAGCCGATATGCAGGCGGATAAACTTCACTTTTCACCAGTGGCCAAATTAAAAACGTATCTCCTCTTGGACCACCCGTTGCAGAGGGTGAGGATGAATCAGACCTGGCAATAAAGCTGTTAAACGGCTCTGCGGCTT
>CAKALG010039038.1:0-23197 GCA_916700815.1 Helicolenus hilgendorfi
TATTTTTTTATTTATTTTATTTATTTTATTTATTTTATTTATTCTATTTATTTTATGTATAAAACTGCACAAAATCCAGTCAATGAAAAAAAAAAAAGAAATGTGTCAGGAGAGGCCAAGAAGCCACAGGCTTATAGAAAGAAGATAAAAAAAAAAACAATAACAAAAAAGGAAGAAAGATCTAAACTAACATAATTTTAAAAATACAACAAAAGTTAAACAACAAGAAGTACACAAAATGTTAAGAAAAACCTAACCAAACAGTGGAAAACAATCCAATAAAAACAATGAAATACATAGAAAAAACAGTACAGAAGAAAAGAAAATATATCTAAACATATCAAATGTAATTAGACATCATGAATTAAATGTGATGATAATTTCCTCTTAAAATGTTCTAAGGATAACGAGCTCTTGATAACATGTATTTTGGTGTTCCATATTTGTACACCACGATATCTGAGGGAGTACTGGCCATGCTATGGAGACATCGGTATTATTGTCTCTCTGTAGGACACTGATTTATATTCTTTTTAAATCGTTATTTCTTGTTGTGATTTAGTATGTAATTTATTCAATGTAATGTCTTGTCTTTTATCTGGATCCCGAGTCTGTAATAAGAGTTTTGGATTGATGAATTGATTTATCAGAGGATAACCAGAGAGGAAGGTGAACGAATGCTGAAATGTTTTTCAGTGGCTGTGAGAGAAATAAAAGAAACCCAGAGGAACAGAGAAGCAGAGTATATGTGTGGACTGAGGAGTGATTTGCATGTGAATGAGGGGAACCGAAATTAAATTTCTCACACAGCTATCCATTAGGGAACAAAACGAGAAGAAAGGCTCATGTAAATGGTTGAAAGTAATACAGGACGGCCAGGAATAATGAAAAACTTACAGGGACGATCATACGGTTAGTTATATTGAGATAAAATAATAGAGCAAGGTCCAGCAATGGAGACGCTAACGAGACAAGTTCAAGAGCGAGGGTTGTTGTCTTAGTGACTACAAGGATAATGATGTTTTAATATATTGTTAGATGTTTTTCATGTTGCTAAACATAAAAGATAGCAAATGGTTTACTTGTGAGCACTCAATGTAGTGTATATAGTGTGTATAGTTTTTACTGTTTAATTTATTTATTTATCACTTTGTTTTTCAGGGCTGAGTACAGAGACTGTAATGTGACTGCACCTCCAGACTGCTCCTCTTCACACATTCGGTGAGTGAAAGCTGGACCTCTTTTACACACGGTGCTAATTGTGAAGTTAATAGGGGTCACCATTGTATCTGCCTTTGTGTTTCATTTAGTCCTGTTCAGGGTCATAGAACAGAAGACTGCAGCCAACAGCGGTCAGGGAGTTTATTTCACAACAATGACTGGCTCGCTGTACATTATCTCTTACATATCGATCTATTGAAAAGACTGATCTTGTCGTGTTGCTGCTGTGCACACAGACCTATTCACTGATAGCTTTGTCTTGATGATGTATTATCTTATACTGATGAGTTTCTGTTTACTGATTGTGAGGGCACGGCACTCCATTTATAATTTGTCGCTGTCCTTTAACGGAGGGTGCTGAATTAATGTTTCTGTGGTATATTGTGAAAGAAGGGAAGGGCCTCCAAAATGTTTTGAAGGGCCGGGGCATAAATAATATTAGGGCGCTTCTGACTGCAACCTATCAAAGCAGGCCTCGAATAAGGAGGCATACGATACGATACGATACGATACAACTTTATTGTCAGTTTGCACTGAAATTCATTTTGCATCCATAGGCAGCTCAGTTTGAGAAAAAGTACACATACAATAGACATGTTGTTACCATAAACAGACAGACAAGTAAGACCCATCAGATAAAAAAAACAAAACACATCACATTATTCATACATAACCCGTTACAACATTACCATCTGTCCTCTGGATTTACATGTCTTTAGCAGCACATCAATTATTATTTAGCAACAAGATGGACTGATGGACAAAAGCGTTCTTTGGCCTCATGCAGTTAAATGTCGGGACTCTGAATCGCCTCTTGGAGTTGCAGGAGTTGATATTCCCCATTTAAAACATGTAAGGGATCAGAAGAGATGCTGTTGTCCAGTCTGAGCATACTCTTGCTGTGAGCTGCTTGAAAGGAGGCTGTCACAGGTTGGCCAATGATCTTCATGCAGATTTTGATTTGGCATATATATCGGCTCGTTATGGGTACATTACAGCTGACACATAAAGAGATACCACATACAAGGGACAACTTCCCAGTGAGCAGAGGGAGACTAACTGAACACTTTACATTATGTTAAGTTAGTCCTCCATCTCCTGGTGAAAAGTAGAACAGCAGATTGATTTTTCTGCCGTTCAAAGAGTTTTGAGCTTTGAACGGCAATTAAAAAAATAATGAAGCCAAGAACCAGGTGTGGACGGGCCTGTGGCACACGAGCCATTCCCTGGACCTGAGCCTGCTCTGACTATGTACAGGTATGGATGAGGTGAACTACGTGACCATACATGAATGGACACAGCCTGGTCTCATCTCACATTCATCACCATTTACTCTCTGATCACATATAAACTACATCATTGCCAAAAGGCGAGACAGATGCTTTCAAATGAAGTCACGTGTGTTAATGTCAACGCTAACAACATGTCATGTTGTAAAGCTGCTCTAAGGCTGACACTGTGAGGTCGATATGTGTGCTGCTGTATGTTCCTGTGTTTTTAGCAGTGAAGTGGATCTGCAGCTGTCTATTTAATGTTGTTCTTTTTATAATGAAGTTACTTGAGGGTCAAAAAAGCCACGTGATGTTCGAGCTATTGAAGTTTAAATATCTTTATGCCTCTGTATGGTGTTTTAAAATGATTATAAAGTAAATTTTAAATCCAGGTATCATACAAAACATCGAAATTAATTGCAGAATCTGTGCATCATTATAATTAATGACACAAAAACTGGCATCCATTTGGAATCTATATAAACCTTTAAACATCTTTGGGGACATCTAGAAGTTGTGAATAGGGCTGCAACTAACTATTATATATATTATTGATTAATCTATTGATTATTTTTTCAATTAATCGATTAGTTGTTTGGTCTATAAATGTCAGAAAATTGTGAAGAATGTGGATCAATGTTTCCCAAACCTCAAGATGATCCATCCAGACCGATTAATCGATAAAGAAAATAAATGGCGATTAATTTGATAGTTGATTAATAGTTGAAGCTCTAGTTATGAATTATTTTCAAGGACCACAGATCACAATTACATTTTAAAAAATAAGATAATTGCCAAATATATTGTGAATTTTTTTAATCCATTCTTTGTATGGACAGTGTTGATAGCAAAGCTCTTCAGAGATGTCAGTTATAGCTTCAACCCATAATGTTTCCAGTAATTCCCTTGTATCCCCCTTTTAAGTAGTTTCAAAGTACATAAAACATTTTTTAATTTTAACAACATATGTCATACGGTTAAATCCTATATTTGTTTCTTCCAGTGCTTTCATATTGTGTGAAATTTAAATCCAATCCATGTTATTTTTATGGCTGCACCATTGCATCTAATAGAAACTTTTAGATGTCGAACCCATAAGACCGCTTTACATGAAATATTATAAGGTCAACCGAAGACGTTGTTTTCAACTGACTCGCGGCCTGACAGGTGTAGCAACAGTAGCTAATAACAGCAGTTACCTAATAGAATCTCTAATGAAGTTCTGTGGGTTTCAACAAAGCATCTCTGCATAATATGACTTTATAATTATGCCAAAGAGTGTGTGGGGGTAAAGAAGTCGTGTGTGTCACCCATTAGTTATCCTGCAGGGCATCTATTAATGCTGACAGGGTCAACCACCCTGGATCCGGTCTCAAAGGAAACAGGTCTTCCATTAAGCTTCACGTTTCGTAAGCAACCCACAAACGGTGACGAGGGCCCGGTGACTCGGTTCTGCTTTGTTGTCCCTGAATGGAGAAAAAGAAAAGCAGAAATAGTACACCAACAGTAGTTTTCTTTTATCTTTTTTTTTTGTATGTATTTGTTTAACTATTCATTATTAAGTATGTTTTGTTGCCTTTTATTTTCTTTAATGCAATTGTACATGTGTGACATACTAACTATACGGCAAAACAGTATTTCTTTCTATGGTAAAAACTTGTAGTTATACAGTTAAATATGGAATCAAACTCCAACCTTAACCGTAAAATCAGCAGCAATAATATCCTTTTTAGTAGAAAAGTTCTACCGTATTTATTGGGGTGAAATTCTGGCAACCACAGCCGCCAGTTTTTTTACCGTAAAAACAACTGTCTTTTTTTTTTCTCTCTATTTGTATGGCTCCACACCGGAGACAGCCGTGGCTGAAAGCATTATGTTTTGGGGTTTTCTGCCCGTCCGTACCATTCGTGTGAACGTGATATCTTAGGAACTCCTTGAAGGAATTTCTTAAAATTTTTGCACAAGCGTCCACTTGGACCATAAACTGTATATAGGAAGTGGACGTAGTCACCGTGTGATCACCCATTGGTTTGTGGACCGCCGTTTTGAAGCCTCTAGTTCATCATTTTGTCCGTCACCATCTTGGTTTTAGGCAACCAGAAGTGACACGAGAGGATGGAGCTAAGTGCAATCGAACGCTGAATAAGACATTTTTAGGCGACCAAAATGTTACAATTAACTTTCATGAAGTGAAAACACACTGTGAAAGGGTTAAAGTTCTAGGACGAAAACATGGACAACTCCCATATTGGACAACACCGTGGTAGCGACCTGTCAATCACCAGGTAGCCACGCCCTAAAGCATCCCCTGCTTTACGGTCTATTTGACTCTAAATGGGACCATAATTTAATAAATGAACATCATGCTGTATTGAAGAAGACTTGAAACTAGCGATTGAGACCTTTTACCTCCTATGTAGAGTGTCTCCAGCGTTGTATTGGTGGATGTGAAGGAGACGGCTTTCTGCTCCGACCTGGAGTCCACCACTAGTTTGATAACATTCCGTTGTTTGGACACTGGAGGACAAAAGAATCTAAAATTTCTAGCTACTCAAACCTACCATCAAGTTTGTGTAATGAGAAGTCGCAGAATGAGAAGTCGTACCTGTAACCACATGAAACTTTCCATCACAGAGGCTTTCAAGAGGAGTCACTGAGACACTGACGGCACCGTTAGCATCTTTCACTTTGACACCCACCTGGTAAAAGATTACAGGCACTATTAAACATAATGTTTCAGTCTTTCAATACAGTTTTTCTTTTGAAATTGTTAATCATAGTTTATTCTCAGAAGGATTCACCTTAGTTTCCATTAAGAACACAATAAAGCTGGTCTCGTGACCCTGAACATGGAAGAGAAGACCTGTCAGGTATTGAGGACGCAGCTCGAAGGCCAACACAAACTGGGAGCCAACGGTGAAGTAGTTATCTAAAACAGAAATATTCCTTATTAGACTTGAGGTCACTATTTGTTGTAACTTTAACTCATACACTGAAAACAGGGAAATAATCAGGATGAAATAGGTCAAACCTAAAACGATGTGACCGCCGCCAAAGTACGTCCCCTTCCCTGTGAGCCCATCGCTGCAGGGTAACGTTTTGTAGCTCGCCTCAGGTTCCTCGATAAAAACCTCATTCATTTTGAAACCCCGTATACATCCAGTAACACTGTTCATGGGAATGTTGTGTCCCTGAGGGAAGAAGAGAAAAGAGAAGAAGAGGGTCAATATGTAAACAAATATGTCTGTTGAGTCAAACACTAACGGAGATGTGATACAGACTTTAGTGGTTTTGCTTCTGGGATCACCTCCCAGATACACGGGGTTGAGCAGGTCCAAAGATGATCCCTCATTGTTGGGCAGATGTCCATCGGTCACCCGGATCCCATCGACCAGCAGATGAAATGTGCCCTTCTCCACACTGAACTCAACCTGTCACACAGGTAAAGAGATTCACTTGAAGACCTCAGACAAACAGATTTTACTTTAGCCTTCTGTCACTGTGCAGCTTGGTTTCCTAAAGATTACGTTCCCATACAACGAAACTGCATTGTCAAATTACATTTCAAGGGAAATATATTTTGTATCGGATTCTGTTTGTTTTTGACGTAGGCTTATTACAAAAGTTTCTAATTATAGTCCGTGGAAGTCCACAGGGAGGACGTCGGGAGACTGCTGTTCATTTCCCGTGTGAAACCAAAAGTTACGTTGACTTATTTTAATTTCCGTCCATAAATTAAATAACATAACAACATAGAAAAAATATACATTTTATGCCAAACCATGATGTTTTACTAAACATAACCAAGTACTTTTGTTGCGTTTTTGTTTTACCTGTTCAGAACTGGAACATCTGCCCCGTTGGAGCCAAACTTGCGTTGATAGCATTGTGTTTGTCAAACTCGTCATCTTATGTAGGCATTGTTTGCATAGTTTGTATCATTTTGTATCTTTTGTTTCAAAGCAAATAATCTGGAAACACTGAAAACTGAGCTGGAGACGGTTTTCGACCAACTTATGGAGTTTAAGCACTAGCGTTACCTGATCCTAGCTAGCTGCAGCTGATATACCATGGAGCACTGAGATTTACTACAAATCTCAAAGCCCTTATTGGGTTGGATGGTCTGCCTTGTCTACCCGTAGACTCAACCATTGGCATATTCTTATTCATAAGGCTGTTCTTGGACTGCTTCCTTCTTACCTATGGAACTACATCCTACAAAAAAGTGTGAGAAGTTATTGTCTTCCCTCCCAGGACTTATTCCTACTAACCGTCCCTAAAGTCTGTACTGAACTGGAAAAATAAGGGTGTTTAAGTACGCTCTGCTTGGAATCAGTTGCAAAAGGACTTGACTCTTCATTCATTGTCTCATTGGTCGCATTTAAAGTGATTCTAAATTACGTGAAAGTCGACACGTCTGGCTGTTAATGTTTTGAATGTTGAGGAAAGTCGTTGGATAGCTTATGATTCTGTAGTTTTGTTCTTTGTTTTCATTTTAAATTGTTACACGTTCGTTTTTATGTCTGCAACCATATTATTTGTGCTGCCGCCTGTCTTGGCCAGGACACTCTTGAAAAAGAGATTTTAGACAGGATTCATTTCAGCCAACAAAATCATCGATCAACCAATTATTTCTCGTCATCAACTAGAAATAAAAAGCTGCTTTTGTTTGCTCTACTACTGTGAATTTTGAGTGGTAAATTTGCCACCATTAACAATGTAAACTACATGTGCGCCGTGTGAGAACGGATAGTTTGACAGGCGTAGCGACAGTAACTAGGAGGGCGGGGCTTAGCAAATGGTGAATTACTCTGTGCCAGGTCCCGTCGTTGCTCTTCTGCTTGTGCTGGATGATTCTGTTTTGCCCGAGTGACATCTTGATCTTGCCGTTGGCCATGTAGAGAGCCAGCAGGGGGATGACTCCTCTCCCTGCTACGTGGAGGATCAGCCCTTTAGACGACTCGGTCTTTACGTCAAGGGAGAAGTGAGGCCTGAGACACAAGAGGAGTACAGCAGTGAAGTTTTTTATACTGTGCATATGAATAAATGAATAGATGGACCCTCTTAAACCCCTGTAAGTTTTGGTCGTAGAGTGATTCATACCGTTGGTCTTCAGGAAAGAACACGGTACTTTATTGTTTATATATAACTACAATTACCTGTAATTGAGGTCCTGTTGGGGCAGTGTGTAACTGAGCCAGCTGTGCTCCTCAGACAACTGATATTCACCACGCTGTGCTTGCCGGTGTTTACACTGGCTGCCCGCCGGAGCCTGAATCTAACACACAGCAGAGAGAGATGACCTTCATCACCATCTAATTATAAAAGCAGTGGGTGAATTATTACGGTGCTGTAGAAATAATGGCGTGCTGTGCTCACAGGTTTGTGTTTCTGGGGCCTTTTCAAAAACGGTGCCGGTAGAAGCTCAGCATGTGGTGGCGGATGGAGACGGCACGGTCCAAGGACGACGTCTCCCGTTTGTGAAAATGTGCTTAGATCAGCAGGTACAAAGCTCTGCTCAGGCCTGAATAATGTTATCGTAGGAGAAAGGATCAAATATCATCTGTTTTAGAACAGTTGCGGCATTAAAAGAAAAGTAAACAGATTTGTAATGTTTCCAAACCTCCTTGTGTAAAGGTTAGTGATGCAGACTTTGAATTTCACTCCTTGCAAATCTTGATCCACTGGCCTGGTTTGAGGTGATTGTCCCTGAATCACTTTGACATTATCGATGTTGAGCTCCAACCTGAGAAAGTCAAGACGGTTTCATCAAGGGTTCAAATTTTAATTGAGATAAATGTAAAAAAAATAGGACAACTCTTACCCTGTTGGCTTCCTTACTGCAGACAAGTAGTGCCAGTTTCCATCACTGTACCTTTTATCCGACCTCAAGGTATAATTATCGCTATTAAATACTACGTAACCGTCAGCCAGGGACAACTGGACAGCGGCGGAGCCCTGCAGAAGATCAGATAATACTAATAGAGTCATCATCAGTTTCTTGATTGTCGTTTTAAAGCAGGATGTGAGGCATGCAGGGTTTACCTGAGAGCTGCTCCTGAGAAGAGTACCATGTGTGTCTGTGCTCCTGAAGCCCAGAGAGACTCTGACTGGATGTTGATCCCAGAAAGACGGGGAATCAACAGACAGAGCTGAGTACAGCGTAGCTGAGCGAACGCCCTGCACAAGTCAGAAACACAACAGCATTAGGTCATATTCTCAATGTTCAGCCCAATGCATGAAGCAGCCATGAACCTCTTTTTGGGTTGTGTTTATTAGGTAACCCACATATTGCAAAAACTTGCTGCCTGATGACCTATCCCTATCTTAACCATTAGAGGTCAATGCCTTATCTTAACCATTAGAGGTCAATACCTAACCTTAACCATTAGAGGTCAATACCTAACCTTAACTATTCGAGGTCAATACCTAACCTTAACTATTCAAGGTCAATGCCTAAGCTTAACTGTTCAAGGTCAATGCCTAAGCTTAACTGTTCAAGGTCAATGCTTAACCTTAACTGTTCAAGGTCAATGCCTAACCTTAACTATTCGAGGTCAATGATTAACTTTAAATATTCAAGGTCAATACCTAACCTTAACTGTTCGAGGTCAATACCTAACCTTAACCGTCCAAGGCCAATGCCTTATCTTAACCATTAGAGGTCAATACCTAACCTTAACCATTAGAGGTCAATACCTAACCTTAACTATTCGAGGTCAATACCTAACCTTAACTATTCAAGGTCAATGCCTAAGCTTAACTGTTCAAGGTCAATGCTTAACCTTAACTGTTCAAGGTCAATGCCTAACCTTAACTATTCGAGGTCAATACCTAACCTTAACTATTCAAGGTCAATACCTAACCTTAACTGTTCGAGGTCAATGCCTAACCTTAACTATTCGAGGTCAATGCCTAACCTTAACTGTTCAAGGTCAGTGCCTAACCTTAAATATTCAATGTCAATGCCTTAACAATCTCCTGAGAGTTTTGCAACTTGTGGGCCACCTTCTAGGCCCTACCCTCTTTTTGGCAGTTTACCAGTAGTGAGATTGGACATCCATCGCTGACACCGATTGTCCTGTTGTACACAACGATCTCAGCGTCTGCTGTCAGGTGATCCACACATCCTCTCAGCGGTGGAGCTGTGATGTTGTGTCTGAGATTCAAACAGAAAACGGTACAAAAGGCTAATCTCACGAGCTAAAGCTGTGAATGCTGCATGTGTCTGTTTTGTTACCTCTGTCTGAGAGTTGCTGGTACACCCCCGGTGTAATAGCTCTTGTAGTTGGTACGATTGTGATCTGTGGAGATCTGCTGTGGTCCGTAGTGCACAACAAACCTGTTTGCAACAATGATTGCAAAGTGTTTGTCCTGAGACAGGACACACAGTTTTAATAGAACAGTTCATAAATGAATTCAGAAAGCTTGCACTGCTTGATGTTCATCAAGTATTTTAGATCATCTTACAAATAGAGACACTTTTTCAGCACTCTGAACGCTGAGCTCTCGGCCTGCTTGCTGCCCTCGAAGCACCAGGAATCCTCTCTCCACAAACACACAGAAAAAAGACTCCTGTGGCAGATAAAACACAAAATCACGTCATAAGTTTAGCCTTACATATAGCCAGTAAAATGTTCCCCTCTGCTGTTTTTCAATTAGAAACATCATACTTCATTTCCAATGTAGAACAGCAAGGCGTTTGTCTCTTGGCTGTTTGTGTGGAATTTGAACAGTCTTCTGTTG
The DNA here is from genome assembly GCA_916700815.1 of Helicolenus hilgendorfi. Taxonomy (NCBI): domain Eukaryota; kingdom Metazoa; phylum Chordata; class Actinopteri; order Perciformes; family Sebastidae; genus Helicolenus; species Helicolenus hilgendorfi. The sequence goes on from CAKALG010039038.1 coordinate 10,239, forward strand.
TTATTGTCCGGCTCCTTTATGAACGCCATGCGGTAACCTGTTCCCTCGTAATAATCAGACACCTCTGACTGGGGAACCCTGAACAAATAAAGAAGGATTTCCTCATTATTTGATAGTCATTGTAAGAACTCACCTCTGAAACTCTTTGAAACTTTTTTAATGCTTACTTCAAAGTAAGCTGGTTTGCATCCATATTGACTGCACGCTTGTAGTTGAACAGGCCAACAGGATTGTCATTTATGTAGGAGAGTTTCATTGCTCCTCTGTACTTGGGGTAATTCAGCGCCACTGGAGGCTACAAGAAACAAGAGAAGACACACTGAAAATGTTAACGTGAATGGATGAGTTCACTGAGAATATTTTCATGATACTGGACAGTGATATTTTCCTGCAGTATAAAGATGATTGCTCACATTTAATTTGTGATTGTCTATAATAATTTCTGGCCCATATCCTCTAATAAAAGCTCAATGCTGTCTAGTATTTCAATTTCAAATTATGAGATTGTAAAACAAAATTACTGAGACTTTGCAATTCCCACTGGGTGCCAATTCAAATCAATAAGTGCCTTGTCTGTTTCTATCAGCGTCAAAATTAAATATCATTACCGTAAAGTTGTCAGGATAACCGCCCACGTAGAAAACAACACCGTCTGGATCCAGTTGGAGGATGCCGGTCGTCGTGTTTGAAAGGTTGCGTTTAGGAGGAAGGCTGACCGGCTTCTCTGATGTGAACTTCTGCGTGATGTTAACTTCAGCGTCTTGGTAAACTCTGCAGGAAATATTGACACACAGAAATAATCTATTATTACATGTACAATTGATGGAGGAGGACGTGTGGTACTTTTCCCATTAAAAAAACTTTAGGTAGAAAATCCATATTCACTATGTAAACATCCATATCATGCATAAAGTACCTGTGGAAGACAACCCTGTCAAAGACTGAAGAGTTCACATTGGTGGTTGTTGTTATTTGGCTGGTTTCCACCTCATGGACAACTCCGCCTAACTTGTAGACACAAATCAACACCATGCTTCTGATAGCCATCCCAACGTAGTCTCCGGAAGCCTGAAAATGAAAGAAGAGCATAAAAATGCTAAATATTTAGAAATGTTTTGTCACTCGAAATCTCCTTCTGCTACTAGTACTCGACAGGTTTGTCAGCTGTATTTCTGTATTTTAGGAAGCAGATACACTCACATCCTTGTTGCCCAGGTAGAAAACAAAGAAGCTGGTGTCTCTGTGTTTGTTCTGGCGTCGCTTTCGTCTGTTGTCAGCCTTGGAAGAATTATTTTGATAGCGATTGAGAAGCAGATCGACGGCTGTAAACGCTTTTATGTCTTCGAGGTTCTTCGGAAGACGAAGCTCAATGTGACCTTTTCCGTTGAAAGTGGTGGCAACCGAGAGCTGTGGGAAGATCAGTCGAGGTTGAGATTATTGGTATAAATATAGATTCATGAAAAAGATGTTTTGTTGTGTGAAACCTGCAATAACGTATTTTGTTTTTGGCCACTTGGGGGCAGTGGAAACAAGCTGTGAACCTAACACTGATATATTATCACCTTCTAAGTTCATGAGTGCAGTGACCGTCCAAAACCTGCCTGTTCAGAACAGACGGACTGCTCGCAGCTTTCTTGAGAATAGAAGCTGGCAGGCCATAAACAACACATTTGAATGAATACTTTACCCTGTTAACGAAGTTTCTTGTCTCCTCTGTCACATCCTTGATTCTCCTGATGCTTTCTGTCATGTTGCCACTAGGAGACACCTTCGCACCGAGAGCCTCAACTTGTGTCATTTTGTCTCTCAACACAGGAAGGGCTGCTTTCAAGTTCTTCACTGAACACAGAGAATACAAACAGAACAATATTATTATATTCCAGCTGCAAGATGACATTTAATGACAAGAACATAGTGTAAAATGATTTCTGCCATTAAATACTCACATGCCTGGTCTGTCTCACCCAACATATCATCTATATTGCCACTGACATTAGTCAGAGTTATTCTCTCCAAGTCCTGGCTCATATTCCTCAGTTTCTCTGTCATATTACAGACTGTGAAGTTTGACGCTGAGGCAGCTGTTTTCGCAGACTCTATCAGGATGTCTGTGTCATCTGAAATAAAAAAAACACTTTGATCTACCTTAGTGCAGGTACAGTGTGTAATCTTTTCTTGTCAAGTGATCCACCGACCTCCTCTGATCTCTTTGAGGTCGTCACTGACGGTTGAGATGTCCCTTCTCAATGATTCTCCTTTCTCCTTTTTCTTATTCAGGCCATCTTTGAGGGTGTTTGCCGTGTGTGACAGCACTGTTCAAAAGAAATGGAAAAGTTTTTTCCACTTTTGTGCGTTCCTAGTTGATATAATGTATCTGCTGTTTACTCACTTTTAAGGTCACTCTGAGTCTCCTTGGCTTCTGTCCGTAAATGAGTTGAATTATCTTTGAGTCCTTCAGCCCTGTTGACCAGACCTCCCTCTTTTACATCCTAATTAACAGAATCAGAGTCATATTAATATTTTCTATTATTAAACATTCAAGTTACATTACTAATAGCTCCTGGGTTACCTTTAAGGCCTCATCAGCAGCCTCTCTGGACTCATTTGCTGCCATCTCTGCCTCTTCTAAGGCATTTACGATGCTGTTATAAGCTCCTACACCCAGCACACTGAGCAGGTCACTACTGTTTGTGGCATTATGAAGCACTCTGCAATAACAGATAGCATGATTGTGTATTATGGTTAACAAACACACAGTATCTACTTTCCTCTGCTTCAAACTCACTGTTGAAGTTCTACTGCCTCTCTGTTGAGCTCCTCTGCATGCTCCTCAGCTTTGGTTAGGATTTCCGTCATCCGGAAGATGTTGTCTAACTTCTTAAAGAGTGGCAGCTTTGCACCGTCTAGCTGAGCCGCATGATTCTCAAATACCTGCAATTTACACACAATAAATTGAGTTTGCACTAGGGAAGGCTGATACCAAACTTTTTCTTACAATTTCAACGATACTGATCATTTCTTAAATGGGTGATTTTTTTAAATAATGGTCATTTTTATAAAAAAAACAATGATAATTACCCTTAAAGGCAAATCCCATGACACATACCGGCCATTAATAACCAGCCTGGTCATAGGATAAGACGTAGGAATGACACGATAATTCGCAAGACATTTAGCGCGCGATACGTATACTTATAACGCTATTTTTGCTTTAGTCGTGTCATTTGTACGCCATGTAGTCTGTACTGACTGCAGTGTCAACACATCTGCGTAAATATGCTATGCTTCGTTTTTTTTGGTAAATAACATTAGAGACGTTTGTGACGTGTTTTCCGTATTTGTGTTAAGTTGTTTACATATCTATTTTACTTAGTTTACGTGCTTATTTAAGCCCAACCATGATGGTTTTTCTAAGCCTAACCTAGGATAGGGGTTTTGTTGCCTAAACCTAGCTGCAGACATTACTGTGTTTCTTGGCGCGTGGCATAAAAATGCGAAAACCCTAAAAAATACTTTTTCATGACACGTGGAAAATTGTGCTATTTATACAACTACTCGTGAGGTCGGTTTGTAATAACAAATTTATTACAAAAGCAAATATGACTACAATTAAATTAAAATGTTTGTACTAATAAATGTACAGTAAAAATCCAGTATTTTACATAAACACTATAATTAAATAAGTCTCCATATAGCTTTCAGGGTGTGTTAGGGTTAGGGTTAGGGTTAGGGTTTTTAAATGTTTGAAGAGCACCTTCTTGTCACAAATAGTTCATCTTGCTGTATTTTTATCTACAGGTGAATAACACCACACCACGCTACGTTTCCTTTCTGCCATTCTCACTTATCTGATGTGGAAGAGTGTGACTGTGCGCGGCTGTGCGCTTGTTCTGATGTCATGTGACAGGGCTGTTTCCGCACAAATATTAAACAAAAGTAGGATACTGAAAATGTTTGTAAGTGATGCAGCCACCCACATTTGTAGTTATATAATTTTATAATCCATATATATATATTTTTAAAGGAATCTACACCAAATTAGTAGCTTGTGAGTATCGAAGTATTGATCTGCCCATCCCTAGTTCGCACACTTGTCTTGTGGAATCGTGGCAATAAAAGATGCCTGCTTACTCTTTTAATTTCCTCGAGCATTAAAAAGATGTCGGTGATATTCTTTAGCAGATCTTTAGTCATTTCAGTCACAGGAAGGAGAAGACTTTGTTCTCTCTCCAGCTGAGTTTGAAGATGCTGTCAAATGATGAAAAAAGAGAGTTGAAAACATCACTGCAGAGTTAGAAATGTATGATGGGACTAATAATGCCAGCTGTGTTCCACATCACCTCCAGATGTTGTAGGGCAGTACGACCCTTTAGGTTGAGGCCCCGAGTCCTGTTGACTCTGTCCTCGGAGTCTGACAGCAGCTCAGCCGCCTCCCTCAGAGACTCGGCAGTCTGATTTAATAAAGCCTGGTTGGTTTCTACAGGATCCACCATGTTGTTCCTGATTATGTCCAACACTGAGGAGAACACACAGACTTTGGATTTTACACGTTGAGACTACATTAATGTTCATTTTTAGGGTTGTATATCATAATCGTTGGATATCAGTATCCATCTGTTCCTCAACAACCAGAGCTGCATAAAAATAGATAGATGACAGATGGGTCTAAAAATGCCAGAATTTCACCCAGGAGTCCGTACTTGAGTAACGTCACTTCTGTAGTTATTTTAACTCAAAATATGATCTTTTCTTAAACCTAACTAAGTAGTTTTGTTGCCTAAACACTGCAGGGGCTTGCGCAGGCGCACCATTCAGAATAAGGCCTAACTCAGAATATCCAAACGTAACATGCTGTTTACATGACCTGTACCAAATTACACAATATTCTCATAGTCAGAATAATAGTGGAATATTAGTGTGCACGTAAACGTAGTCAATGTTAAGTGGATGTGGTTTGCGTCAGAGTGACGAGCCAAACACCAGGTGCACCTTTTTATCCATAAACTGAACTTAATCTTTATGCAAGAAAGCAACCAATGAATACATTTAAAATGAATCTCACGTTTGTGTGCTTCCTCCTGCTCTCTGCCAGCTCCGTCTCTCTGAGCTGTGCAGCCTCTCTCTCTCATTTCCTGCACGATGCGCTGAGCCTCCTCCATCATCCCGGCTTTGTTGTCTTCAAAGAGAGCGACTGGCTCTCCAGATTTATTCTGCTTTATTAAATCTGACAGAACACAATAACAGAAACACTTTGACCTGTCATTCAGTTTCCTTTACAAATCCCACAAAGTCATTGACAAGTCTTGGCCCAATCTGACATCTGCCAGCTGGCAGAACAGTGGTGTAATGTTACAACAATTTAAACATAAAAGCATATTATATTAATATTAATTGACCTTGTATTGCTGTGAGGAAAGCTTCAGCTCTAGAGAGAAGATCCTCTGCCTTTAACTTTGTTCCATTCACGTTCTGCACGACCTCCTCCAGATCTGATGTGGTTTTAAATATCTGGAAAGTTGATAATAATTTAAAGATTGTCAAGGCTTCTCACGTATTTTCACATCATTTTTATGTACATTAATTGTTTACATGCTGCACTAATTAATTCATGAAACTCAGCAGGGTTAAGATTAGCTGTTCATTCATCTCTGGTGATGTAATTACTTTATAAAAATACCTCCTGCCTTATTTAAACAATAATTCATTTACAATTTCATTAAAAAATTGCAATTAAAATCTTCCGAAACTTGTGATGGAGTTTCAGTTTGATTCACTGAGGAAGTTTCACTCCAGGTACCTTGTCAGTCAGTTGACTGAAGTCATCTCTGATAAAATCCACATCTGCTTCCAGCTGTTCGACCTTTGGATCCAGGTGTCTCACTGCAGTGCTGTACCTCCCAACCAGAATCTACAAAACAAGGAAGGTGAGAAGAGCCTGAACATGAAGAAACGTTTTTGTGTGAACAGACGTTGGGATCTTTGTAGAGCATAATTTAAAGGACAGTTCATAACTACACTCACAGATACCTAAAACCTACATGAACTGTACCTTTGTTTCAGAGATGTTGGCCTCCAGGTCGTTCATGGAGAGTGAACCGGGGCCATTAGTGACGTTCTGCAGCTGCTGCTTCAGCGCAGCCAGGACATCATCCATCCTCTCCAAGTCAACCAGTAAGGAGACAGTACAGTCATCACATTCTGTCAGTAAACACAAAGAGAGGATGAATAATACAATCTAATTTTATTAATGTAACTCTTCATGTCAAAACATGACTGGTAGATGAATCTTCAAAACAAACTCACCATGGCAGTGAGCACCAGAGCTGCTGTTACCAGATGTGATGCACTCTGTTAAAAAGGAAAATTTATCAAAGTGGAATCTCATCACATTAAGACCAGTTTACTAGTGATGAGCAGCACTACTCAGTTGTATAATATCTTCTGAGAAAATATCCCTCAGCTCGGGCTTTGAAACTACAAATTCATAATATGCAGGACTTTCCTAAAAACAACAATTTATAGACTCGTACAAAAATAATCCCTTTATTATGTACGCCTTTAAATCACCTACCCCTTCAAAACATAGTAACTATAAGAAATGGTAATGAATGGCTCTTAGGGTTAGGAATGATAAATACACATATTAGTAAAACTGATGCTTATGGCATTCTGTTTAACTGAAAGCCGTTTCTATCAAACTTTTATTTGTCTGTATTTGCGTAAAAATATATATTTACCTCCAGTGAGGGAATCACAAATGTTCAAGCCGTCCTTGCAGTTGCAGGGCTTGCAGCTGCCTCCGTACACCATTGGACTGCCGTAGTAACCAAACGCACATCTGACAGAGAGGAAAACAAGAGGAAAAGCTGCTTTTTCAGCTTTCATATATTTATTGTTCAGCCCTACATGCTTATATAATTAATGTGACTTCCATTGAGCAGTAGACAACAGGGATCAGGATGCAACATTTTGCTGTACTGATAATAATCTTGAGATGTAAATGGTGCTTGTGTTGTCTCGTGTTGGTTATGTGTCATTTTTCAGCCCATTCGCCAGGAAAAAAATGTTTGCATTGTACATTTCTGCAAACCATGGATTGGTTGAATGTTGATGTTTTTGCATTCGATCAGAGCAAGTGACGTAGTACAATGAGCGGCACGCAAAGCAACAGACGTAGTAGCCTATATCGAGCGACCGACTTAACGCCTGTTACGTAAGAAAGTCCGCTAAGGGCGGTTGTTATTTATTTACGGTAGTTCCATTGTTACAGTTGTTATGTTATTATTTTAACACAAACCATGATCTTTTTTCTAACCTTAACCAAGTAGTTTTGTTGCCTAAACCTAACCAATCATTTCACAATCTTAACCATGTGGCATTGTGCGTTTCTGCAAGCGTGATACAAGGCTGATAGGAAACATATTTATTAAACTTGTTTTGGTTCAGAAACATCGACATTTAACTCCCACCCAGGGAGTATCCCGTGGTTTGCAGAAACATATAATGGCAACATTTTCTATAATGACTGGGTTGCACTTCTTGAGCAGCAGACACACCTGTCACATCTGGCTCCATTGTAACCTCGTTTACACAAACATTCAACCGCTCCTGAGCCGACATCCAGACAGGCCAGAGCAAAACTGCAGGGACACATAAAAAGATCTTCATACTGATGCAGAGCAAAAATCAGCAGAGCAATACAGTAGGTAATAAAAAGAGACTGACTTGTTCCATGTAAAGGGGCAAGGACAGGCACGGCAGGTCCTGTTGGCTGCGTTTCCATAGTAACCCTCTTTACACCGTTCACAGCGGTCGCCGGTGGAGTCGAACTGACAGTTCTGGAGGTCGGTTAGATCAAACATGACATGAACAACATGTTTTGTGCCTGGTTTGTCCTACAAATGCCACAATCTTTTAGTGTGTAAATCAACAATCATGCCATCATGTGTGTTTGTGTGTGTATGAGAAAGCACCAACCACACAGTTCCCTGTTTGCTCATCACACTGGTTGGAGAGTCCGTTGCAGCTACACGACACACACTGACCCCTGTACGGTCCGGCCCACTCTCTGTAGAAGCCAGAGCTGCACTTCTGTATACAGTAAATGCACACAGAGAGCTGAACAGTCGACTCACTGTGGGACAATTAACACAAACAAACACTCTCCACCTGCTCAGGAGAAACCATCATCACAAAGTAATCACGCTGCAGAGTGATTAACTGCAAGAAGATGTTGATTCAATCCTATTAATTACATACGTATCAGATGCATTTGTGACTAAGAGAATACATTATCTCTCCACTGGTCTGAGTTGTAAATCAGGGTGTGACATGGAAACAGAAAGAAACACACATTGTGATACAGTATACAGTGATGGAGGAAGTATTCAGATCATTTACTTCAGTATAGGTACTAATACCACACTGAAAATACTCCACTACAAGTAAAAGTCTTGCATTCAAGACTTTACTGAAGTAAAAGTATGTAAGTATTATAAGCAAAATGTATTCAAAGTTTGAAAAGTAAAAGTATTCATTGTGCAGTAAAATGTTCCCGGTCAGTGTTTTACTATTATATCTGATGTTTTGGGATTTATATTACTGCTGCCCACCAAAGTTAGACTAAATTTTGCAGATGAAAAACTGGCATGGACATTTTCAAAGGGGTCTCTTGACCTCTGACCTCCAGATATGTGAATGTAAATGGGTTCTATGAGTACCCACGAGTCTCCCCTTTACAGACATGCCCACTTTATGATAATCACATGCAGTTTTTTGCATGCAGTATAAATGTTATGTGCTATTTTCTCCTATTCTGAAATGGTGTGTTTGAATATTTCTCCATACTGGGGTCCTTAAACAGTCTTGAAATTACATAAATTGTGTGTCATTGTAAAGCTGAGACTCTCGTGGATCCTTTGAGTCCAATTGTATTCATGTGTGATGATGTTAGTCTTCATACTAGCCATTTCATTGTAGTGAGACCATTTTTTTAATTTGAACACTGTATAAAATGACTTGTTGTGAGTATCGAAGTACTTGGGCAAAAACAATGCCGTTTTGCGTGCAGTATAACATTTTAGTGCATTTCTAATTTTTTAACAGGCCAGGAAATAAACTGTTGGCTATTAATGGTGTACTAGTAGAAGCGTTTGAAAACAAACATAGTCATTGTCATGTATGAAAACACCCCTGTGTAAGTGGACTACTTGATTATTATAAGCAAACTATTTAAACAGTATTTGTATAGGAATGATTTTGTCCCAGGCTTTATAAGCACTTTCCAATGTATATATAAAAACCCAACAATGTGCTGCATTACCTGAGTGAGAGCGCCTGCTGCTGTCTGGTTACTGAAGGAAGGATCACAGAACTTTTTTGTGCTGTGTGTCCTCAGATGGGTCTGACTGTGTCTGTCATGCCTACACTTTGAGCGTTTCTCAGTAGAGCTGCTAACCAGAGCAAAGCAAAGCAAAAACAACCACACTACGCTGCAAAGCAAAGATATATTCCACTGCATCATCAGTTATTCAGTCAGCCATGAGTGTAGCAGTGAACAAAAACTTCCTCTCTCTCAGAGAGCTCCTCCTCCTCCCAGTCCAGGTGAACCCTGCAGCAGGTGAACCTTGGAGTTGTTCATGTGAGACGCATTAAGAAAAGTGGGATGGTTAGTAAGGTAACAGTAAGCGTGGATCAGTGTAGCGTACAGTCAGGCTCAAGGTTCAGTGAGGTGTGGTTGAACTTGCTGACATTAAGATCAGTAGGAAGCCGTGGAGACTGAATTGTGTTTGGTTTAACAAAGCAATGTGCAGATGAAAAATGCAGACAAATATACACTTAATAGAAAATCCCTTTATTATCAGTCCAGAAGTTACAGTAGACATTTCAGTTGATCCAGTTAAGTAACTGATAAAATATTGTTTATAATGGTAGAAAAAAATGCAGACAAAAATTAACTTTATTTGCATTGAAAATACAAAGCACCATTTAATTTGTTCTGTCTCAAACACATTCAAGTTGAGGCCTAAAAGTGTACTGTAAGAGTCACTGTAACAAAAATACTAAAAGTTTTGCAGTCTGGAGATATAACAAGAGAGTTAAAAATATACAGTAGCAAACAATGCTCAGTCAATTATTCAGTATCCAGAAGAATGAGTGATTTGTTCAAAATTCACAAAACTCACTTTATTTTGTCTGACTTAGTAATGTCTATTATACAGCAAGTTTGCTAATATTTGCTCAAATTAGCCACTATTAGGTTAAATCAGGGGTCTCCAACCTTTTTTCTTCTGAGAGTTTTTTTGACAAAAATGATGGTGGCCAAGAGCTACTCATAGCACCAATCAATCAATTTGTACATCACAAATAGCAGACATAATTTCTGTCTTACCTTTATGGTGCTATAATAACGTTATAGCCACCACAGTCATCACCTGTATTACAATCTCGCCAAAGGCAAATGGGGTTTTTGTGTTTCATTATGATGTATTTCACTATACGAAGCATCTGCTGCTGCGTTGGTCTTCTTCGTAAGTTTGGTAAACAGAGACTGTTCTTTAAGCATTATTTTCAGCTCTTTTACCTTCTCTGTTCGTAAACTGCTATCGGTCTGAAAGATTGGATAGAAAAAGTGACTTTGAGTCAATTGTATGTACATATTCTTTGAATCTATAGCGAGCCACTCAGAAACTTGCTTGTGAGGGTTAAAGGTTGTAGTAGCAAAATTTGAGAAATTCACATTTTCATTTGAAAGTGGAGATGTGTTATTACCTCTTTCCAAAGTTACATAGTCTTACTTCATTTATTTAAATTGCAGTTTTTCATATTGGTGAGTTAGACTAATTGATTAAATTTAGGAAGGCTAATATTTTCTCTGGCCACAGGCTGGCGTGTATACTACATCCCTGAGAGAAGCAATGTGTTCACTGTAAAAGGTACAACACTATACTGGGTAAAAATAATTGTTTTTGAGTGTTTTGTGAATGATGAATTAAAAAATGGTCAAATTTATTTATTAAGCGAATACAGAGCTGGGGGACATTTTCAGGTTCCCATGAGGAGGTCATTGCTATGTTCCCCAGTTCTATATATATCGCACATATCGGGAACCTCATAACTAACTTGTTATTTAATCATAATCACAAAATCTACATTTACTTTTTTATTTTGTGGTCCAAAGGCCACATTTACCTTGCTGTCTCCAAATCAAACCAAATCATCAAAAATATAGAACATTGTTTTTCAATCGTATGGCATGCAGCAATAAAACATGCTGGGTAATTTTGTGGATCAAACCCAACCCAAACCCAAAGAGTATGAGTCAAGTTTAAGTGAAATTGTATCCACAAAACCACCCAGACTCTGTAATAGTCTATGCCTGGTCAGCTTTGTAAAAAATTTTAGAGACCATAAAATCAAATCAAATGAGAAATTGGTTTTGTTTTGAAGCCTTGTTCCAACAAAAAAATGGTTACTATTTATGAAATATTCTAACTTGAAACAGATCAAATTTGATTCAAACAAAATAGGAGGGTTAATGTGTGTTAACAGAATATTGAACTGGTGAACTTGGGACCTTTGGAACATAGATACGCTCCCCATATGAGAACAAAACATCTACAGTGTCAGAAAGGTTCAGCAGGAGGTTCAGGAAATTTGGACGACAGGAGGGTTTTAGAGATGACATGGGCTGTTAAAGCAATGACTGATGTTGTTTTCTGACGGTCCAGTGGAAGAGTTCAGCATTAAGACACGACAGAAGCATCTGATCAGAATCATAGAATAGGGTACAAGGCGTAGCTCGCGATTCCACACGTGTTTCTGCCGTCTCGGACCATTCGTATGTAGCCGCCTTCTCCCCAACTGCTACCCCAACTAAGAAAAAAAAAAACACTTTTAGACTACATGTGATATATGATAGAAAATGTAGTATTCGACAAAATCAACCCATGTTATTCTACATGTGGAGGGTTTTTCTGACCTGTTCTTGATGATCCAGAAGTCTTGGCCTCCTTCAGAGCCGTAACCAACCAGCAGCACCGCGTGACTCAGATTGTTTGGGTTACAGAGGGGCTCATCGTATATTCCTGCAAAGGAAAATTTCAACCTACGTTAATGTGTTGTTTGGCCATTTGGAAGCATAAACAAGCAACATTTACATAGTATTATCACCTTTTGTTGCTTAGTTACACACCCAACAGATTAATTAATTTGGAGTCATGTTTATGTCCACCTGATGTCAATATTCACTTTTAGCTCTGTTTTGGTCTCCACCAACTCCTAATTAACTGTCTTTTTTTTAGCTGCTAAATCCTGCACTATGTTCACCAGCTAGTTGTTAATTTTGTCTGTTGTTTGGGGCAACATATTCTCATATAATGGTTTGTATGATTCTTACGAAAAGTTATTCCTCATTTTTTATTTGTATTACAAACAAAGTGATTTTGTGGGATATATATGAATTACAGTAAAGTTGTGGACCAAAACACTGAGCTGAAAGACGTTTCAAAACTCTCTGTATTTGTCACTATGAGCAACATATTTCACATAGACATAGTAATTTGATTCCATTCTTAGTATGAAAATATTGATTACAGCAACTCACTGACATAACAATTGTACAGAGGGATTATTTTACTGTTAACCTGAGCTGTAGAACAGGAAGCTTGAATGATCTGCATCAATAGCTACTGTGATTGGACCGATGGTTGCCACGGCGTCAGCCAGAGCCTGCTCGTCTCCTTTAGGTATGAACCTGTAGTCCTTGATATGAGCTACTGCACGTCTGCTGTCGTAGTAACAGGGCTGGGTGTCCTGGTGAGAAAAAACACAGAGCTAAACGTTAATAATAATCATTAACTGATTTTAACTGTTTAACTGTAGCAGGTCGAGCCTCACCACTGAGGTGTACGGGTAGGCGCTGGTCGACTGCAGCCCGTTTTTGACCACGTAGTCGTAGG
>CAKALG010039040.1:0-18882 GCA_916700815.1 Helicolenus hilgendorfi
GAGGGCAACTTCTACCCAGTGCAGGACGGGGGCAATGCAGGGGGAGAGTTGCAGAGAGGCGGCGCCAGCAAGCAAAACACAGACAAGTTAATGAATGATAAAGAGCTTACTTCATTCAGAAAGCTGACTAACTGCTCTACAGTTAAATAATCAGTTTTGTTCCCATTGCTGCAAAGGAATTAATTAGAAAAAAAACAAACAAAATGTTATGCTTCTTTAAAAAAATAGACATCCTCAGTCATTCACACAGTCAGTCAGTTAAAATTAGCAAGCAGTCTTTAAAAAAAAAGGGGGATCGTACTCAATAAATGTTACACGTTTAGTAATAACATGTTAACCATCACTCATAATTAATGTTGAACTGTGGAAGCAGGTTAGGCCGTCCAGACGTAGTTAGTGCAGCAGGCGCAGAAACATTTGTCCTGATTATTTCCAACAAGATGGAAGACCTCACACTTGGGGCAATATTTCAACAGTGGATGTATCGTTGTTCTATTTAGGCACAGGGTAACATGGGGAGAAACAATGCAAGGGTGCTACTGTTAAGTTGTTTATTTGGAGGATTGGTTCTAGTATTAATTTTGAGGTATAACGTTACAATTACAAAGAAGAGGGCAGGCAGGTTTAAAAAATAAAAAAGGAGACTCACATGTTTTTGAAGAGTTCCTCGATGTCTGTGCGAGGGCAGATCTTCTGCGTGAGCGCGTAGAAAATGTCGTAGGTGAAATCTGATGGTTCGATCTCATCATTCTGCGGAAGATACACAAGCCCGCCGTTCGTTAACGTGGGAGCTATAAACATACGGTTCAATGTGCCGTATGAGCCATCTGACCACTATAGTCTGCAGTCAATGTGGTCTGACCTTTCCACTAGGAAGGCCAAGATCCTTCAGAGCCTGAAAGATCCCCTTCTCGGTCTTTCCTGATGCAAATGTTCGAGTAATGCTGTAAAAAGGAGAGAGAGAGAGAGAGAGAGGAAGACGGGTAAAGAGGAGCAAACTGAGTGAGACAAATTACAGTAAAATGGGATGGCACTGTGGTTGACCAAATATCCCATTCATTTGCTCTTACCCTCTCACAGGAATCTTCCCATTCACATTGGTCTGGAAGCACATTCTCATCCAACTAGACGAGAGAAGGAAATGGAAAAAAAAAAAAAACACAGATTAGAAAAAGGGCTGATTTCTTACCAGGATTATGTCACACAGATTTTAGAGAAAAATTGAACTGAACTTAAAACTGTTCGGATAATTAAGATGAGATCATTAAGACATCAATCGCAGAACCCATCGGCTATCAGTCTGACGACGGATAAGCCTCTGGAGGCAAGGAGCTATATTTCTGGGCTTCTGGTGTAGCCAGCGGATATCTGGGCCAAGACTTCCTCTTCTGTGCGCTGCTCATTGTTTATAGTCCGATTAGCAACTTGAGATACAAGAATGGAGTTGGAGTTGAGAGACGACGTGCACGACGAGTGTTTTCGCCGGTTTACAATCACCTGCATTCAACCAAAGCCTGCTCGAACGTGATTGGTCAATACTACTCTGACTACAAAACGGAAACCAGATCGCTTCTTGACCCGTTGCCTACAGATTCTACATGTGAATGCAGAATCTGTTTATAGAGATTATTAAGACATGCTGCTGTAAAAATGCACTTACTGTTTCTTGAGGCAGGTCATTGGACAGACGTTGTTGGCCTTAAAGTTGTGAATCACTGACCTCAAACCCTCGATCCACTTCTGCAAACAAAACAAGCACAGTATTCAGGACACACACGCTCAGCACACTGACCACCAACCAAAGTAGCCCACACATACACGACACAGAAGCCAAGAGTGTGTACATTGTGTTTAGAAGTGAGCGTCTTTGGGGACGTAAACACAAGCAAATTAATTGCCTCTTAAGTCTCTCTCACACACACACACACACACACACACACACACACACACACACACACACACACACACACACACACACACACACACACACACACACACACACACACGGGCGAGTGACTTGACAGGACAATCAGGAACACATGCACACACATATGAGAATACACTCGCAGTGATAAACACAGTGAGCTGCTGCAAGGCTACACGCAGTGACAGTAAACAAACAGCTAGAGAAAGGCCTTGTAACTATACATGACTACACTGCTGACTGCATCGACACAAACGTCACTGAAGATGATAATCTGAACAATTTTGACTGATTTGATCTTTCCGTCTCTGAATGTCTTTGATCGTACCTCTCCCCTCTTTGTCCTCCGTCTGTCCTCCACTTCCACAGCAAATTATTACTGACATCATTATAAAAACATTAAACAAGATAACGGGTGCAGCAGGGGTAGTCTGTTCGGGCGTGAAGCCCTGTGTGCATGTGTGTGCGTGTGTGTGCGTGTGCGTGTGTGTGTGTGTGTGTGTGTGTGTGTGTGTGTGTGTGTGTGTGTGTTGTGAACGTGTGTCTGCTGATGTAAATAACTCTGTCATCTCCCGAGGTCTGCTACTTACGGCCACCTGCATGCTGGGAAGTGGTGATGGTGTCATGGTGTGTTTGTGTCTGTGTTTGTGTGTGAGGGAGGGGGACAGAAATGGCAGGAATAAATGTGTGTGGCACAAGGACATGTACCTGGATCTAGGGGTATGTGTGGATGCGTGTGTGTTTGTGCCTCCCTGCTGAAGGCTGTTGCATGAACATCATTGGCAGCCTGGTGGGCAGGATGCTCTCCAGAGCACAAACATCATTTATAACACCCATCACCACAAAAACACCCTCTCATGGGAGATGCATAAACACCACCGCTGCGGTGCCAAATAAACAGATCTGTGCCCGGCACATGCATTTTCAGTTTGGTTTGAATCTGGCTGTTGGTGTTGAGTTCTGGGGACTTTTTTTTGTCAGAACTGACATTTTAAATACATTAAATCAAAACTATTTTCCTCACGGATAACAGTGTGCTGTGACTTTAAATCATTCTTTTTCTCAGCACTTGAATGATCTTCAGAGACAAACAATTGTGGATGACATCAACGATGACAGACGTACATTCATATCAACAACTATTCGTATGTTATTTACTCTGGGTTGACAACCCTGAGGCTGAGGAAAATTACACTCACTTTATGTTGTCAAAGTGCTTTTTCTTGCTTTGGCTCTGTGTCTTTCAATTACTGCTAAGCCCCTTGGGCCACACTGGATTTGTCACTAAATAGAAGATAGCTGACTTTTACTGTTTTCTTTCATTCCCCACTGGTTTTCTTTGCCCTGAAGTTGCCTGTAATGTTAAACAGTCATCCTAACCTTTGCCACAAGGTCAAAAGATAACGCTAGCGATATATTCGGTACTTTTTATTTTCAACAAATCCCACAAAAAGACCAAAACAAACAATGGATTTATCCGACTAATAAGCCTGATAAAGTTTATTCCTCTTTGTCATCAACCTACATTGTTGTCAGAAACTATTAAACACATCAACGAGCCACACTGTTGCACTGGGTGATGTGTTTTTTCATCATTATGAACCTAGGCACTGTAGTTTATTTTGAGTCAATCCCACATACACCATCCTGCTGCTGTAAATACTCACTAGCATACCAAATGTGTATTAATCTGCGGCTAAAAATAGTCCCCAACAAATGGGTACTGTTTTATAAAAACCGCAGTGTGCAGCTGTTTTAGGAGATTATTTTGCCTTTAAAGAATGAAGCTATACATTTGTGACTCCTTTTAAAAGATTTACATCTTTAACAGGAACAAACGGGCTTGGAGCCGTCTCGAGTACCACAGACAGGGTAGGACAGGTTCGGGTCTTTTTATAGGATTTGTTGATAATTAGAAAATATAGAATAATGCTAATTATCTCATTTGAAGAAATGGTGGACATTGGTTTAAATCCTCTTAGTCTAAAGCATTTCCATTATACCTCTACTGACACTGCAATTTTTTGGTTCATCTGAGAAGTGTCATTCTTCAAATCCGGATAAATTCAGCTCCAGGAAATTGAAATTTAATCTACACATACAGTTGTGTATTGTTGGCAATACAGGATGTGTATAATCTTTGAAGGTTTGCCAGCAGGGGTCAGCAATAATATTAATGTCTGCTGATAAAAAGAGAGAGTAGAGAGTAGAGAGAGAGAGAGAGAGAGAAAGAGAGAGAGAGAGAAGGGGGTGTCATCTGTCTCAGCCCAAAACAGAAATGAAGGGATGAGTGAGAAACAGAGAAAGCGATAGACAGAAGGGTGGAGGGTGGTGTTTCTCTACTCAATAAGGCAGTCAGATTTCTCACAGAGCTTTTTCCTAGATGAGTGGGAAGAAAAATAGAGAGAGAGAGAGAGAGAGAGAGAGAGAGAGAGAGAGAGAGAGTAGACTAAGAGCGAGACAAAAAGGATCAGAAAATAACAGCAAAAGCAGAAGTGCAGGAGGCACAGAGGGAGATAGAGATGGGGTGAGACACAAAAATGACTCATTCCAAATGTGTCTCTTTATCAGACTGAACCAAGGCCAGATCTGCCTCGTGTAGGAGTCGGCGTATGAACCATTCACCTGGCAATTTGCTTTGTTTCTGAAATAAATATTCGCTGTGTCGGGGTTCTTTTAGCCTTGATTCTGTATAATGTGGAAATGTTGAATGAATTAGGGGGGTACTCCAGGTGCTTAGCAGAGTTCGGAGGTTGTAGCAGGCTCAGTTTTAAAGCTAGAGTGAAGATACTGGCATCATATGAAACTAGAAAAACTTAAAAGGAATCCATTGTCATAGTAGCTTGTTGTGAAGGAGGCTAAATAACACTCCAAATGTGCGCTCAATTTTGGCAAGGAAAAACTCAAGATATGTGAATGAAAATGGGTTCTATGGGTACCCACGAATCTCCCCTTTACAGACATGCCCACTTTATGATAATCACATGCAGTTTGGGGCAAGTCATAGTCAAGTCAGCACACTGACAGCTGTTGTTGCCTGTTAGGCTGCAGTTTGCCATGTTATGATTTGAGCATATTTTTAATGCTAAATGCAGTACCTGTGAGGGTTTCTGGACAATATTTGTCATTGTTTTGTATTAATTGATTTCCAATAATAAATCTATACATACTTTTGCATAAAACAAGCATATTTGCCCACTCCCATGTTGATAAGAGTATTTAATACTTGACAAATCTCCCTTTAAGGTACATTTTGAACAGATAATCGGTCATCGGTATCATTTTAACATTTAACTTCCAAAGCGCCAAAGCAGCGAGCAGTGGAAATATAGTGCATGCATGTAATAATAATAATAATAATAATAATATATTGGATTTATATAGCGCTTTTAACGATCTCAAAGACGCTTAACATAATTGGGGGTAAAACGGTGTGAGACAGTATTTACCCTGGCTATGTCGGGGCTCTCCGCCACCATGAACATGAAGTTGAGGTTGACCAGGTCTGTGCCGCTGCAGATGCAGATGATGCAGCCCTCCAAGTCTGCCTCCGTCTTTCCAAGGGCCTCGAATGATGCCAAGATCTTGGGGTCCTGAGAAAAAGAGAAAGCAAGACAGTTTAGAAAAACGATGTCAGACAATACATGCCTAGAAAGACAAAAAAGAAATGAAGACGGAAACAGAGAAACATCCCTTAGAAAGAAAGATAGATAACAAATGAGAAGTAAAGTGGTGGTGTAGGCTGTCCAAGTGTTGAATAATCTCAGAAAGAGGAGTTAGAAGAGGAAATGGGAGAAATCTAAGTGGGAGGTTTTAATCTCATGTTCTGGTATTGCTGCAGTAAATAGTCTCTGACAAGAAAACACAAGGGGAAAGAAGTTTAGAGAGAAGGAAGTTGAAATGTTTAGTGGTGTTGTGGAAAAGCCTCGGGTTGTTGAAAAGTATGATATACTGTATGGATCATGCTAGGGAGACTTTTAAAGCCCATATCAGCTAAAAAGGGATACAACGGACGGATGCACCATGGAGGAACAGATTACAATACTAAATACAAAAGAAATCTTTGCAGCTCAAAAAGTTCCATTGAGTCCAGATTTGGATGTGTTCGACAGTGCTGGAAAGCAACACTTCAGACACCACTTTACTGGAGTTGGAAGGAGAAGGTTGGCAGTCAAGTGTTAGTAACATTATGTAACTTACATAAATTGGAATATGAAGAGGATTGGCTCATTGGATGTTCTGGTTGCTTCTGTTTGTTCAGTAAATGTGTGTGTTTAGTTTGATTTAACTTCATTCAAAGCCAAAAAGCAATCACCATATAGTTTACAAATGCAAAGCTATGCGGGGGAACAGCTTTTTACTTAGTTATGAATATTTATTTTAACCGATGGCTTTAATCGGTTAACATGCTTAATGTCGGATAACGGTTAAACGGTTGATTATTAACATGCCTACTTCTGAGAGAAGTTTTCTATTTGCTGGACATGTTGGACAGAGTTTTTGCCGAGAATACAAATACTTTGACACTCAAAAAAATGATTTGTTGTCTTCACTGTCAGTGGGTTTTAATGTCTGCACTGTGCCAACATATGCTCAGAAAAATCACAGCAGGAAATGTCCAAAATGTTTGACATGTTATATTAACCCCATCCCACCACTATTAATCTAACAATACATTTGCATGTGCTTGACCAACTAAAAATGTGAGGCTCCATATTAAAACGAAACTGATCCTATTATTGGTCCAAACTACATCTTTTGGTGAAATGAATGGCTTTTACTTAATTCTGTGTCTTACTTTCCAAAGTCCCTCCAAACAATAACATGATCTTATTCTACAACAAATAATAAAACCGACATTAAACACTTAAAAAACAAGACTTTAACTCTATTTTAGACATGTATATGCATTTATAAGGCTTTGAATGAATTACAACAATCTATATTAAATGCTGATATTTGATTTGATTTAATTGGCTATATTTTATAAGACATTAGATTTGACGTTTCTGACATTTAAAAAAGACCTGCACAGTTACCCTGGTTATTTTCCTCAGAATAATCTACGGTCGTCACCACAGTTTAGCGTGACATGACCGCAAAATCCATGAAAACATTCTCTCGCTATCAAAAAACACAGCACGACTCCTCCCCGTCATCTTTTCAGATTTCAGCCTGCCACCACCGTCGCCATGGAAGAGTGTAATGTATTTCGGTTATATGATTGAATTAACAGCAACAGGCAACAGGCTCAGCCGTTTTAAAACCCCAGCCAGCAATCATCCAATGCCATTCATCTTTCCTCGCTCATTGGATTATGTGAAACAGCTCTCGGGGGCTTGTGTAACCATGTTAGCCTCTGAGGAGAAGCCCGGTGCTCTCTGTTGTTCTTGGTGTGCTACTTACAAGACAGTATACAGCGTTAGAACAAACAGGAGGAGCTGCTATCAGGCTGCAGGATCTGTATACGTGCCCTTACACATGTATACACACGTCCACACGGAGGCCCCGAGCAAACAGACCACCTCCTGCTGTCAACAGTACATACACAACCTGGTAATGCTTCTGTACACACCACTGTCTCTCCTGTCAGGTGTTTGACTTTCCGTGGCTTGACAGGTTTGCATCCTAATTAGAAGCAGGAGTCCGCATGGGTATTCCCGTAACAGCTTTCATAATTCATCCGGTCTGTAGGATGCCAAATACTACCCCATAATGTGTCACTGTCAAAGCTAAACTGCACGAATCAATATTTAATATACAGAGAAACCATACAGGTCTGTATATCTGGCTCCATACCAGCTAAAATAAATAACTGATTGGTTGCCAGCTGCTCTGAAAAAACAGAATTATGCAGCTGGTTGGTGCATCATCAGCTGTTTCAAGATTACTTTCCTATTAGAGGAGTGGGAAAAGTTATCCTGACAGAGACAGAACGTCTTATACCTGTGAGGTTTTGCTCCCACAGTGCGAACTCCTTATCCCACTCGTCCCCTGACAGCACATCGTAATAGGCCCGGAAGCACAATCTTTTCATTATTCCTCTCTGGGTCAAAAGCACACAAAAAAATATTCAGATACAACCTGCAGCTATAGCCGGGCACGGTTGTATAAATATTGATGAGTTAAATATTTCATGTTTATGTTCTGCTGGTGCCCCCTGGTGAATCCGGCAGAGAGAGAAGCTCGGGAGCGAGAACTCGACGGAGAGTCCCAGATCAGTCAGTCGATCGATGGAACACTCCGCCGTAGCCTCGGCTAATTAAAGCATGAATAACGTCTCCCCAGAACTTTACCAGGAGTGTCACTGTGGGAGCGAGGGACTGGATGTCGGGTGGGGTGTGCAGAGAGCGTGAACGTTGCAAAAACAGAAGCGAGGAAATTGTCTTTCCGGAGGTCTCACCTTCGGGACGGCACCGACACGAATACTGTTGATGAGGGAACACTCGAGAACCTGGCCTTCCTGCAGGAGAGATACACAGAAAAGATAAAGAGAATATAGGTAGAGGGAAGGACGCGATAGCAGGTGAAGACGGGGAAAAGATTAAGAAAACAAGACGGATGAGTCACAGTGCGTTCTGTTTGTTTTGCAATCATTTCTTAATACACAGTGGCAACACCACAATCTCTCCGCATCTGACAAGTTATTAACGTAGGTTATGATGAGTAACACCTACACGTCTGTCTCATAATCAAGTTTCCAATACCTATAACATTTCCTCCTTTGTTTATTGCTGTCAGATTAGCAGATGAGCAGGTATAAACAATGCATAGAGAGATATTTGTTTGTCATGTTTCCAAGTTTTGATGATGAGTTTGACTGCAATGGATCACCTTTATTCTCCCCTTGTTGATTTTAATAACGTACCGGCATGTGCTGAAAACAACCAGCCATATAGAGGGAAGGAAATCAATCTGATAATATGCTTTGGAAAATGGTCATTAGAAAGGATATGCAGTTAGTGTAGCACCATAGACTGTGTATGAGAAATGGATGTATTGTTTTTATTTACTCAATATCTCACACATGTCTTCTGTCATGTGATCAAACAGTGTTATTTGCTTTAGTACCAGACTATTTGAGTCCCGTAGGTCAATGTAAATACTAATACCCCCAGGACATGCCTTAAGTAAGAAGTGTTGTTATTCAAATTCACTTGTTACACAAAGCTTAACAAAGAATAACATAACAATCTGAATTTTTGACAAACATGCCACTGGGCTTCTTTCCTGAAGTAAAATTAGCACACTCTGTTTCTGAGTGGCAGTATTATGATGTTGCTTTATGATATGTTTCTTCTCCTTCTCCTATATGTTTTACAGGTTTCCAGGGACAAAGTAAGATTTGTGTCAGAAAAATAAGTATGTTCTAAAGTAAGTCATTTCTGATAACACCGCAAATAAAGCTTTTACTGCTTAATAAAAATACATTTTACTTTGGAAGACCCGCTGTTAGACAAAAGAATACACAAACAAGAAGAGATGGAGGCTATACCTTTCCCTCACTCTTCCAGCAGATGAAAAAGCCATACTCGTCCACCGTCATCTGACAGTTTGGCTCAAAGATGTACGGGTCCTGCAGAGGGGAAAAAAATGTTTCATAACAGAGAGGGCTTCATTAGTCACGTGGTTTTATTTGACATGGGAAGACATTAAACAGTCAGCCTGTTTAACACAAGCAGGGCTGACGCAAGCAGACAAACAGATGTAGCTAATTCATTTTCTAAGATGTACCTGTCTGCCTAAAGACACAGACAAATGCAAAAACACGCAAAGTATGCGCAAATACATTCAGTATGTACACACACACACACACACACGTGTTGTGTGCGGAGGAGATGAAACCTATTGCTGGGGCAAACACTGAGTGAGATAAATGCGACTGCCACAAACTGTTAAATGCAAACATCATTTGGCTGGAAGTGCTGTGCCGTTAGATCCCGGGGACAACACTGGGTGAGATGCATGTGTGATTGTGTACGTGTTTGAGCAAGATTAAAAGTGTGCTCGCACAGCCACTGTGATGCTACTGCACAAACGTACTCTAATATTCCATCTATCAGCTTCTGTGCAACATGCAGCGGGGCCCCTATTCAGCTCAACAGGAGTGTCGGAGCAGAAAATCTACCAACATGAGCTTGCTTATCTTACCCAAACATTTTTCACTCAGTTCAATCAGCTGCTGGAAGCTGTGATTGCACTGACGGATGACTAGTGTCCAAGTGTGTGTGTGTGTGTGTGTGTGTGTGTGTGTGTGTGTCCCACTCAAATCACACATCTGAGAGGGATAAAACATGAGAAAAAAATAGAATAGGAGATGGCTGCTGGGTCACTCCAGCTCTATTATTAGCAGTAGGGAACAGTGTGACACACACACACATAACGTATTATTTCAGGATGTTGCTTCCATGAGTTCACTGCTAAAAATAGCCCTAATCCGGCTTTTATTTGGCTATATCATGCCATCTAAAAACCATCATAAAAACCAATTGAACAATCTTATTTCCATTCAGGAAATAGTGGGACTGCTCTAAGTGCAGTTAAAAGCTCGACTCTCTTTCATCTGAATTGGAACTGACAGAGGCTTCAGTCGCACATAGTGAAGCCAGCTCTATGAAGGAGACGGTCCCAAATGAGCCTCGACTGTTTAGAACATGCAGCAGGCTACTGTTACACTATCAGACGGCTTGTTCTCGTAAAACTAAAAGGTTTATGGGAACACTCAGTCCTTCCACAGGCAAAGGAACAATTAGCTGAAGGTCCAGTCATCTCTGGAGTCATCTCTGGGTGAATGTGGATGGATAGGCGGACACCCCTAGTTATGGTAGTCCGGCTCCCACTCAACATGTGTACATTCTTTCTTAAGTGCCTGGGTAAGTGCAGCTCAGCGTGTCTCTCTTGTTCTGTCCCCTCCATACAATGATCGCTGAAACAATAACAGCAACCCCAAAACCAGACTATTTGGTCTGCATTAACTATATTAAGTTAAGCTAAGCAACTTAAAAAATATATGTTTGTTTACATCCACATGAAAGACCATTAAGAGGACATAACACACTCACACATAACCAAAGTGAGTCCATCACATGCACACAAACACACACTCATCCATACTCATGCCCTGGAGCCTTGAACAAGCCAGATCAACATGAGACATTGGCTGGCTGGGGGATGAAAACACAGGAAGTTATGCATGTCATGCCACTCTGTCTCTTCTAACCGGATGGTGCTCAACAGTGAAAGACAGAATTCTGTATTATTCATAATGCAAAAAAAAAGGAATTATTCTTTCCTTATTTTGCTATTTCAGCCATGTTCTTATTTGCATTATATCCTAATTTTGCTGTTAGTGTTAGTGTAATTTTGTTAGAGTTCAAGCCAAGTTTCTTTTTATGTTCGTCATTTTTTTGTTTTTTACATTTCACAAGGCAAGTTCTAATAAAGCATGGGGAGAGCAAATACCGCAGTATGACTGTTTTCCAATCTTTTTTGTAAACAGCAACAAAGTATGTCAATATTCACCAGTTGAGCCTATTTCATGGATGGAGCGGATAATCTATTGGCATTTTGCACTCAGTCCAAATTACCAAACCAATATTATAATAGCCTGTGTGGGAGTTACAGTAAAAATTTACCAATATCACGTAACATTTTTGTGAAAAATACAATGATTAGAATAACCAGTAGAAATAATTGTTTATCTGTTTTCACTGCCTGACAACTCTGACCTGTTTTTCATCTGCCTTCATTAACTGGCTGTCAATTTGAGGCTGTTCAGTCCCCATGGAAACCAAGCTCCAGCCAGATCTTAAGGGATTGATTTCCAATCAGTGAGACAATGAATGAAACACACACACACACACACACACACACACACACATACACACAGACACAAAAAGGAAGCCCGAGGCGGTTAGCACGACTGATCAGTAAAGATCTTTGACCTTTGACCTCCCTGCCTCTTGACTTGTCAAAAGAAGGGAACTCCAAGACAAAAACTGATGAATTATTGGAAATCTATAGCTTATCTTAAAAGCTCTTATTACTGTACTGTACAGACGTAAAGCGAAACAGAAAAGGTAAAGAAAACGTATCCACTACAGTTAATCAGATAACGAGTGACAGACAGGCAACATTAGAAAGACACAAGTAGAAAATGTAAGCAAGACAAGAAAAAGCCAGGAACTAGCAGCACTGCATCTATACCAGGAAGGGAACAATATCACAACAAGAGCATTCTGGGACATGAAAATGCTCTTACAAATACTCCATGTCAGATATTCTTATTTTGGACAGGACTGTTATAACTACACGTAGCACTGAGAGACTTCATGGAAGGGATAATGCCCGACGAAGTGTCCGTTATCAGGAATTAATGGATGACGTGGAGGCCAGAACCGTCCGACGCAAAGGGCATTATTACTGCTTATACCATGGTCACTTACCCTGCAGCCAATCAGAATCAAGTATTCACCCTAACCATGGTACTGTATAAGCAATGATAGAGATCCCCTATAAAACTTTGAATTGCACTGAAAACTATGTAGGAACACACACACACACACACACACACACACACACACACACACACACACTACACTGCCCATTACCTGTCTCTACCATCTGTCGCTCAATGGGGTTTCAGTCAGAGGAGAATGTTTTGTGGAAAAGATCCATGCTGTTAAGCATATTTGTGTCTGTGTGTGTGTGTGTGTGTGTGTGTGTGTGTGTGTGTGTCCTTCTGAGAGGGACTGATCAAGAACATGTCTATAACTGTGGGTGGACTTGGCGTACGTCATTTCAGTCAACGCAGATGTCCCCTGCAGGCTTTGTATTTGCCAGGCACAGGCAACAGAGCAGCAACACACTGAGGACTTTCTTCAGAAGCATGCCGGCCCAGTTTCATGGCTCACTTTGACATGGCTGTAGATGTTTTCCCTATGCTATTTCAAGTACTCTTCTCTGCCTAGGAGGGATCCTCATCCCCCTACAGATGCCCACATAAACGGAGAGGACTGAGGGGATTTCCTGTTATGTGCATTGGGTGTGTGTGTGTGTGTGCATGTCTGTGTGCACGCGCGTGTGACACACTTTACCTTTGCTCGGAAAATGTCCTGGCTAAGTGTCCTGATTAAGTTAGTCAGAGGAAACGTGGGCAAGATACACAGGGGGGTCATATACACACACAGCAAGATGGATATTTGGTGACAATAATGTTATTGGTAAATATTTGTCTATATCTTTTTTTTTTAATTCTATTGGTATTGGATAAAGGCAAGAACTATTCTTGCAGCTGTAACTAAGTGATAATTTAATATTATTCGGTTTTAAAAATCAGCTTTTTTCAATTAACTCTTCAGTGATTTATTTATATTTTTTAATTTAGATTTCATCTGTTGCTGTTTAAGTTGTTTTAGTGTTTTGTCTTTGGTAAAGCACTTTTTCATATCCTGCTGTCTACAGTGTTAATCTCAACGCGCTTGATTTTAAACTCAAACAAGCTGTGAGAAATATCTTCGCTTCTTGCTTCCTCCAAAGCTGCTTTTCCACATTTCCTACTGATTTCAATCATACTACGCAAATCCACTTCCATCTATAACAAATCTACATACTAATGAAGAAAATTATGAATGATCTATATGTAAAAACAAATAAAAAATACATTCACTAACTGAGATCACACACAGATAATCCTTTCAGGGTGCTGCTTAAGACTGTGGACGTGTTGCAGACAAGCAGTCGCCACGCCGAAGCTTATTAATGAGGCTGATCAATGTGGCCTGCCTACAGCTAGAGCTCTGACTACAACAATGACGTATCAGGTTATAAAGGAGACGCCTCTGCTACATTGTGTGTGCGTGTGTCAGTGTGTGTGTATGTGTGTGTGTGTGTATGTGTGTGTGTGTGCACGCTAATGACTAACCGGGGGATGGTCATTAAGGGTGAAGGATGACTAAAGGACAGAGCAAATAACCTGTAACAACAATGTTATTGACAAACTCATACAGCTTGCGTCACAGGCTAAGCCTTCATACGCTCATCACGGATATTACAACTTAAATCTTCACTTCATCAGAAGATGTCATGACATGCTATAATGTATCATGAATTTGGCATAAACAGGTTAGGAGGCTGTTTATTTTGATATTCTAGGCTGTTCTAGTTATCTATTTATTTATCACACAATGTAGAAACCTCATATGCACCCGAGAAATGCCACATTTTTACCTCATCAAACCTGTCGAAGGAGGCGCCTTCCTGCATGAACTCAGGCAGGTGCTTCTGCCAGTTGAACTCGTAGGACTTCGTCATGGCTGCTCACAAACCTGACACACAAAAAGAGGAGAGAAAGAGAGAGAATCTTCAACGATCAGAGTTGTAAAGGCGGTTGGAGGTTTCAAGGACAGAAGACACGCTACATAAACCCACACAGTATGTCTTCTTCATCTCCAGAATAGGAATTTGTCAGTCCTTAAATGTTTTTATGACGAATACTGAATCACAAATAATAAACAATTGGTCTAGTTTTCACTATGGAGAAGGAATACTAATAAACAGGTCACAGCATTACAAAAGTTGTATGTGGGCTTTCAATAAGATCCACAGTATTAACGATCGAGTTACAAAACCAGACTAGGGAAGGCAGTAAAAACTTTCTGCAGTTTTACATAGAAAGGTCAAACTTCCAAAACCCCAACGGAGCGCCGGGTTTAATAACTGATGTCTCCATCCACGGCAATGTAATTACCTCATGTATAAGGTAAGAAAGCCCAACTTTTCTTCTGACAAAACGTAATTGAAGTGGCAGTTAGCAGAATATTTTGGGCATCATTGGGCAAAAATTCCACAATAACCTTCCAGCATATTGTAATTCAAGTATTCTGAAGGGTTCTCACCGCCTCATGGCTCTGATTTCAGGCTTTACAAAATCTTGCCATGACGGGAGATGACAGGTCATTTAAGAGAGCGCATTCCTATTGGCTGCTCATACGACGGAGGCAGCTGTAAATTATTCGCAAACGCCGATCCGGACAGTCAAACTAGGCAGTGCTGATCAAATATGAATTAATATTCTGTTACAGTAATGCCTATTTCTCGCCTCAAATGTTTTCAGAAATATCTTGTAGTGTACTGTTTAGCTGTAAAATGAGAAAGTTTGCTCCAGCGAGGGGCGGTACTTGGTATTTCCTCAACTGATGTCAACATGGCGGCCGGATCACAAACTTTCTCATTTTACAGTTAAACAGTACACTACAAGATGATTCCGAAAACATTTGAGGTGAGAAATAGGCATCACAGTAACAGATTGACAGCTGCTCAGAGACGGCAGGCTCCAGCTTCGCTCTGATTGGTTGTTTTCCTCCGGTCTGTGAAATCTTGCAGATGCCATTAGGAGCACCGGAGGACACCGGAGGACACAGAGACACGTGATTTTTTTCAGATTACCTGTCTCATGCACTATTGTCAGGATATAGAGACATTTATAAAAAAAATAACTTTTTTTTTTTTATAAATCATATTTGCTCCAACCTGCCTACCCCAGCTTTAAAGGAAATGCAGGTATAGCCATTATGTTGCACTTCAATAAAAGGAATATAATAAGCAACACACAAAAAAGAGCTTAGCAGTTAAATGATGAACAGAAAAAGAGCAACGTATTTACATTTTAATACATAATTAAATTAGGTAATGTGATTTTAAACAAGGTCATGACCTATTAAGTCTAGTTTAGCCTCGTGCCAGTGCACAAGACGTTAATGGGCATTTCTAAAAGTAGAAACAAATCCATCACTGCTGTCATAAAATCTGATTTTGGCTCTTAATTGCTAATAATCACTTGATTATGCAGTAACTGGCAGCACAACAGCACACATTTTAACAGCACAACCCTCCTCCACAACCTCTCTAAGCACATACAGTACCTTATTCAACCTCACAGTATTTCAGTGCAATGTTTTATACAGCAAAGCAGACATATTTTATGTTTATGCTTGAAGGAAACCCTAGAAACTCTAGCTGCCAACAGGCCTTGCAATTCTAGGACTTATTCTTGGCTTTGCTTATTCCTAGAAATGTTGTTAATGTGACGGGCAGTAGGACATCTTCTAGATATTTATAAAGGGAGCAATTCACTGTGAAAGACCAGACTCTCCACCAGTAGCCTAACTACACCAGAATGCAATGGAGCTGTAATATGTACAGTATAAGTACTGAAGTATAAGTCGGCAATGGCAGGTTGAGGGAACGTGGGTGCAACACATCATCCCTGGATAACCCCTGGGTGGGACAGAACGACACAGGTTGAGCTTATCTGACAGCTAAATAGTATCCGAGGGTGGAATTTTCCATTAAGCGTCTACTTTTATCTTGCACTTGGCCTGGAACAATCTGGATGTGCACTGTACCTCCTCTTCAAACACAAAAAAGCAAGTCAGACTTGATTCATGTGACACACACCTGCACGTGTAGCATCACGTTAATCTATCCATCTCAGAGAGGGGAGGGGAAACCTGACAGGAAACTATAATATTGTTGATGACACCATCTAAAAATATAGGCTCTCCTTACGTCAGCCGCAAATGTGCCAGGCATAACTGAGAACGTGACATACTATGTATAGACTAGGAGCTCAGCCGGTATTAAGTCATTATGGGAATACTCTGAGGTGTGATTTGAGTTTGATAAGGAGGTGTTTCAGGGCTAACATTCCTTCTTGGTGATAACTTTTACAGGCAGTATATGCATTCTCTAATATACAGAAAATCACATATAACATATAATCAAAACAATCATATACTTTCCAATTGGCATGGCTGTAATTTAGTCTCTAAAAATACTCCAAAGGTGTACTGAAGGTGTAATTTATTTCAACGTTTTCAAGTTGTGTTGGTGAAAATGTCCGCCTGCATGAGTGAGTGTGTGTGTGTGTAGTTAGTGCAGAGATTTGAAGTACCACATTTCATGCAGAAACCACCCATTTTCCTCTAGGGATAAAAAGAGGGAAACTGAATGTTGATGGGTGAGATGACAAAGAGGTAGACAGAGGAGGGGTGATAAAGAGAGAAAAAGAACAGAGAGTAAGTGCTTCAGAGATGGGAGGAAAGAAAGAGACATGAGAGAGAGGCAAGAGAAAATAAAAGCAGTGAACTTAAAGTAAGATATAAATCTGGCGAGAGGTACGGAGAGGTGAGAGACAGAAAGGTGGAATAGAGAGGTGAGGAGAAAGTGACATGAGAAAGCGTAGAGAAACAACAGAACAGTGGTGGGCAGGGAGAGATGGACAGCTGTGTGTGACACAGGCTGGCTGGAGAGGCTGGAGGACAGGGTGGTGAGTACAGCGGGGGATGTCTGCTTTTGATGTGGGGAACACAGATCAGAGACAACATCAACAGAGGCTACAGAAAACTACGAGCTGGGTGGGCTACAGTACACCCCCGGCATGACAAATACAGATGAAGAAAGGGTACTGAGGTGACTGTAGGCTGTCATTATGAGACTACAGAGTGATTAAAAAAAAAGCTGTGCAATTATACAGCAGCTAATAAGAGATAATGTCACTCCCATGTGCATGTTCATTAAAAGATACAATTACTCTTTATACCAGAGTTGTTGTGATACCGATACCAGTATCGGAAATGCGTCTCATAATTCGGTATCAGGTAACGGCGCCAGTCTGACGTATGCCAGTCTACGCATCGATCCAAGACCATGATTTATTACCTCAGAAAAAAATTAAGTTGTTTAACCGGATATCAATTCTTCTTCACTGCTCCAAAACAGTACCCTTTAATGTGCAGTCGCCGTGGACGTATCACGGCTGCCACTGCCAACTGCTGTTTTAGAGCAGCAAAGAAGAACTGATTGCAGGTAGTTCGTCACGTGACGGTAGCAAACAAACAGTGCGGTGCTAATGGAGAGTGTAACTGCAACGGTAGTCAGAGCGAGGGAAATGTCAGCCATTTGGCAATAAGATAGTTATTTATTCCTAGCTTCATTTATTTATGTTCTTTGTAACTGACAAACTGAATAATAAAAGAAAGTTCTGTCATTCATTCTCTGTATGTATTTGTTCATTTTTTGGGTTTAACCTGAAAGTTTTTGGGTTTAACCTGAGCCAGGCCATACAACAAAGATATTAATCATATCACATCCGTACATGGTCAGTAGTAAACAGCTGTTAAATAATATTAATAATAATAACTAATAATAATAAGAAGAAGAATAACTACTATATACTTTTTCTTGATCACACTGGTATCGGATCGGTACTCTGTATCGGCCGATACCTCAAGTTCAGGTATCGGAATTGGTATCAGGAAGGATTAAATTGTGTCGGAACATCTCTACTTCATACAGAGGGTGGACCAATCCGAAAATGAGAAAACATACTATAGCCTCTTTTATTCGCTCAGCTCATTTTGGGTCCTGACCCAAAAAGTGCAGTCTGCTGTACGTCACAGCGCTACCGGAGCTGTAGCAGCCAGGCCGGGTTAATACACCAAGTGATGTACAAAAAAGGAGCCAACTTTATCCAACCCAGCCCTCCACCATCTGTGGTGTCCTACCAGGGGAGCAGAACACAGACACACACATCCTGTCAGGGGAATGAAAACACAGATGCACACTTCCTGTGGAGATTAAGAACTGAGGCCAGGCAGGGCGCCAACAACACAACCCTCAGAGAGAAGGCTAGTGTAAATAGGCTGCACCCTTGTCTAAGCTTATTGAATAGTAATAAACCAAATCTGAGGGAAATGTTATAAATTCCTAAACCGGATTCAAAATAATTCAGATAGGACAAATGACATATCTAATTTGGACTAATTGGGTTGTGCTGTCCTGCCTGATGTTAGCCTAGATCTTGCCACTCTCAACAGTATGCATTAGATAACATTTTCCTCAGCGGGATGAGATCTGTCCAATAGCAGCGCGGCACGCTGAGGTTCTGTAAGGCCATG
>CAKALG010039043.1:0-17320 GCA_916700815.1 Helicolenus hilgendorfi
GCTGCTGCTGGTGGAAATGGTGCACAGCAGCAGCAGCACTGCGCAGCTTCTCGACCACCAGACAGATGTGCAGAGAGCCGCAGTCCCACATGCTTATTACCTACCAAGGGCAAGGCAGGGGAGCCACACACACACACAAACATGACCTCATATAGAGCAAAATGCACCACAAGGACGCATGAATGCCATCATATCTGAGCAGCTGTACTCCACACACACACACACACTCAGGCCAGATGTGCATGTTTTGTACTAGCCCAACACAAATTCAAAGGGCGACTTCCTCATCAACACAACAGACAAACAGAGACATTAAACTCTATATGACCCAAGAGAAGAGGGCAGACGGAGACGTACTGAGCATGATGTGGAGCTACAGCGGAAGAACAAAGGAGTCATTTTTGTCAACCATCCCTGAGAGGCGTGTGTGTGTGACAATGAATCAAGCCTGTCTCACCACTCCACGAGTGTGTGTGTGTGAGTGTGTGTGTGAGATATGTGTATGTACAGTACAGCAATGCAGTGGAGCAAACTGAAAGCGCTGCTTCTTTAACTAAAGCCCCAACGTCCTGCTGCCCTTGAATCCTTTCTGTCTGAAAACACGTGATTTAGCTTTGACACCCCAAAACTGCAGGATGGCTCCAACATACAGACTGAGAGTCAAGATTCAAAGTAAATTATAAAATGGGTAGCTCAAATCAAGCAATTTGATTGGTTATTTCCGTGATTATAATACCCCACATAACACTGCTATGACGTCTAAGCTGCTAAAAACCAAGCCTCAAGGAAGAGCGACCGGGCTGTGAAGCAAATTTTCATAGTGGCGAACGGCGGTACTACAACTTGCGTGTCCGTGACGTGATGCCATTGGGCCCAAAAACACTTTTTCCCATAGGCTTGCATTGGGAAAGAGACGTCTGTAACTCAGTGGATAATTTTTTTTAGGTGATTCACCTTCCCAGTATGAACACTTGAATAGCCCTTATATTAAGTTGTAAAATGCACTAATAGCTGAATCCAGAGTTATTTCCCTTGCTCTGGGAGGCGGAGTTAAAGGAAGCGCTACTGCGCCTGCTTTATGGTACAGCAGTCGAGCCATTTTGGCTCTATGCATCGCCTCCAACACTGTATCCAGTTCTCTTTATACATCCATGATACCGAGTAACAAAGTTAGATGCTAAACCCGCTACAAAATGGAAACATTTAAGGTTAACGTCTATGGAGGAGTGGATTGAGCTGTGCCCATCTCCAGAAAATCCACCTGAATGACATACAGCGCTACATAAAGATGAGGTTCCACAATGGTTACCCAGAATATGCAAGCAAGCAGGAACGCAGCAGAAATACACTGCCTCCGCAGCACCACGATTCAGATCTGATGCGGGTTCTTGACACCAGAGAGATTATGGTGGAGCAACATCCTCGCCACGCAAGCAACACGATGGACAGTTCTTCAGTGGTTGCACAATAAATGGCAACATACAAATTATTTACAGATTATATCAAAGCTAAGGATGTGGTCGTCACCACATACGTACATAGTGTTACATAAACACATATTACTTAAATATAGCATTACAGAAGGCGGGATTTAATGCAGCAGTGCTGTTGCATTAGACTGTGTGAATATTAACAAGGTGTACCTAATAACGTGTAATATTTGGTACTTGATTTCAGTATACACACACCCACGGGATGTATTTATTTCCAGCTGAATCAAATCCCCTTCAGACTAACTCTGGAGGTGTTCTGGCACCTTGATTATCATATTAACATGTTTTTTTTTTTCCTTGGAGTCGTTTGGAGTGGTTTGATCTCACTTTAACAAAACTTTTCTGTCATTTCCCAAGCGCAAGCAAACACTTAATTTTCTACTGAAACTCTTGATCACCACGGAACCATCTGTTTCCCATGTACATCAAAAAGCACAGCTTTAGAAAATGACAGAATTAGGGTAACACAGAGAGAGAGAGAGAGATAGGAAAACAAAGAGTTACATAGATAGAGCGGTAGAGCGAGAAATCTTATAAGTATTAATCCAGACGTCTTCCAAAGTACAGGGTTTTCTAACTGTCCTACATGTCTGCTGTGTGTGTCAGCGTGCACATGAACACACAGATAAAGAGTGAATGATGACGACGATGAAAATGATGATGAAAGTTGTTATGCAACCGAGCAACAGCATCACATCGCTGTGATTAGACCAGCCAGCTGTTAATTAAAGAGAAGCTGCTGGACTCGGCTCGATCTCGTGTTGTTTTCGGCGGCACTAGAGCGAGAGGACACAGAAGGGGAAAATGACTGGTTTACGGATGGATGAACAGACGCACAAGCGGCTGGATGGATGGATAAAAACGAGGTTAAGCGGTTGGGGGGACGACAAGGTGTGACAATTGTTTCTTATCAAAATCTTAAAGGTCCCATATTATGCTCATTTTCAGGTTCATACTTGTATTTTGTGTTTCTACTAGAACATATTAACATGCTTTAATGTTCAAAAAAACCTTTATTTTCCTCATACTGTCTGCCTGAATATACCTGCATTTACCCTCTGTCTGAAACGCTCCGTTTTAGCGCATTTTGACGGAATTGCAACGGAATTGCAACAGAATTGCGTTGCTAGGGCAACAGCTTGTCAGCTGATGACATTCACATACACTGCAACCAGGAAATAAACTGAGACACATTTAGAATGTTTACGTTTAAAATTGTGTCAGGGGTCTAAATATTGTATATTCGTGACATCACAAATGGACAGCTTGTTTCAAATGCACAGTTTCTGAATACGGGCTGTGTGTATTTCCATGTGGATAGAGTGTTTCGATACTTTCACAGTATTTATATAGGACTTGAGCCTGCTTTATAATAAAAAAAAACATGATATAATATGGGAACTTTAAGGCCCAGTCACGCCAGAAAGTGGCACAGGGAAATTCATCCGCCGTCTTCACAAAATACGTGTTTCTAGAGGTTTGGTGACGTAGGGGGCGCCACTCAGAGGGCTAGTTGGGAAACTATAGCTGGCGAGCTAACCGGTAACACATAAGCCAGGCTTTCTTTTTTGGGTCCTGTCGTTGTTACTGCAAATTAAAAGTGCTTTACAGATGACTGACAAGCTGCTGATATAAAAGATCTAAATACACAGGCCCACATTTAAAAATACATGCATGAGACAGAGGCAAACATATAACAGTGTCACACATCAACACGGGCTGATGCACCAAGGTAAACAAACAAGAAACACAAACACACGGGGGAACGGTGCAGAGCGGAGGAGAGAAGAGGACACAACACCATTTAGTGTATTTTTAGCTTCTCCTCTGCACACAGGCTAGAAGTAAAAAAAAAAAAAAAAATTCTCTGTCTCCAGTTTTTCACAGTTTTGTTTTGCCCTGAATTGATTTCTCAAATCCAACTATCAAATATAATTTTTGCTGCAGCAGAGCAAGAGTTACATTTACTGCACTCAGCCCTTTGCTTGCACTTTTGTTCAACTTTGACATTTTGGCCTTTTTTTTCCCGACCAAACCGGCTCTCACAGCTCACTCAGAGATGGATGAAAGCTGTCAAACAGGCGCAGCGAGTCTCAAAACAGAGTAGTACGCCGCATTTTAAACTCAAAAACAGAGAAACAAGCTTGGAGCCATGTTGTTATATTCTGTCAATTAAAGTTTATTTAATAGCAAAGCAGGCAAATAAGTTGTCATTCAAAATAATTAGACTTGAGCTGTGACCTCAAGAACAAAACTCAAATTAAAGCGTTTTAAAGAGTTTCCCAACAAGCTTCTCGGCCACAAATGCAACTATTCCCCTGTGGCCGTTGTGCGCTCCACCAGAGCGTCTGAATGATGGAGAGAGGAGGGAGACGAAGGGTGGAAGAAGGTGGATAACAAAAGTATATGTGTGGATGTCTTTATCTTGTTGCTACATATATGCGTATAGTCTGACTGTATTTTTGTTTGTGTTTGTTAATATGGGATCGGTCCTTAACAGCCATATTGTCAGCCTCCCTGTTCTGTTCAAATGAGCGTTCACATCAGCATTCTGCCGATCATAACATTTACAGACTGTCGGGCAGTCGTGACGATTGAAGCTGGATTCTGTCAGCAACACACAGATGAGGCTCAATGAGATGAGCCTTTTTGATGTTTTTTTGACTACCATGACAGAGTGAAAAAAGAAAAAAGCTGGTGTGAAATAGCAGAGTCACTTCAGCAACCTGGTGAGTATAGGCCACTGCCATTAGAAATCAAGCTTCCTACCTGATGACATCACGCACGTCGTGAAAGACAACCAACGATGATTGGTCGGGGAAAAAAAATTATGACTCAATCGCCTAATCTAACATAGTGACCATCGTAACCGACAAAAATATTGTGTAGTCTGAACATGGCATAAAAGATGGTGCCACACCACGGCAAAAATCCCTAGCAACTGTCTAGTTGATGCATTTAAAGAACCTAGATTGAATTTGGTTTACACTTGGTGAGTTGAGACCATCCAGGTTCAGCCTTAAGAAAAACTGTGGTTATTATTTTGGGGAGAAAGCCACTCATATCAAATCAATCAATCTGAAAACATACATGAACATGGTCAAAAAAAGAAAGAAAGAAAAATATCATAAACAACTGCTTCCAATCTGCAGCTGGGTATACCATGTTGTTAACCTCTTCAGAGGCAAATAAGATAAACCCTCACCAGACAGAAACAATGAGTCATAAGATGAGTCTGAGTTAATATTACTCCTACACACACACAAGAACCACTAAACCCACTAAAGCAACAAAAACAGACTTGATTTGACTTGATTAAGTGGGGATGATTATTGACAACTTTCTGTCTTTGTCTGGGTTCGGTTTGAGAATTAAGGGTCTTCCCTGTAATTACATACTGTATAAAATGCCACAATGCAAAGAGACCTCTTGTGAACTGGTGTGTGAATCTATAATCTGTGAATATATTTATATAAAAGTATACATCACGGAACACCCAGCCAACAGGATGTTCCCACAAATGACCAACTAAATGGATAATGTAGGAAAATGCAACATTTTTGTGGTCAGTTTTGCAGGTTAAGTATTCATCCAGAAAGCCTTGAAGGCTTGTGAACCCAGAAACACACACACACACTCCTAAATGACTGATTCCTCAGCATGTCATTTGCATGTGTGCTCCTTTTTACCCCCCTATCTGCAGACAAAAGCAACCTTCATATAACGCTACAGGAGACCTGTCGAACAGACATGAAGCAGAAACAGATAGCGCTGAGCTACTGTTGGGATATCAGCGGGATACAAAAGGCCAGGGCCCCTAAACCCACATGCACACACACTCACAAGTCAGCGTGAGAGAGGAGGCGTCTGACCAAAAATCCTGAATGTCCGGCTCGGAGGGTTAGAAGACGAAGTGTGTTTGTGTGTCATTAGACTCGTCAGACAGGCTGTGTGAGGAAAACATGCAGGGAAGCACCAGTTCAACTGAGCACATGGAAACAATTAACCCAAATTAGTGACAGAAGTGTAAGGACATGCAGTATTTATACTTGTGGTTTGTGTGAGCAACAGTTCTGTCTCAGAGCGGCTAAGCAGTTTCCACTACACCACTTCTACACGGCAGGAGATGAAGGTTAAAAGCATTACAAATCATCATCAAGCTATGATAGCTTTCATCAGACCAGGTCCCCAGACAGGCATGAATTTTGTTTTGTTTCTATTAACCGAACAGTTAAACTAAGAAACAAAGCTAATGTTATTGTATGACTTAACATTGCTATTAAAGGAACAGTGCGTAGCATTTAGGGCAGGGGTGGGCAATTATTTTTCCTGGGGGAATACATGAGAAACCCAGATTGCTGCCGAGGGCCAAACAAATTTTGTCAGACGTAACCTTTATTTTATTACTAAATTAAATTATAGAAACTATACTGTGCACTAAGCATTTATTATACTAAAAATCACACCAAACAGCATATAATTAAGAAAAAAAAAAGAGTCTTTGAACCGTACAGAAATGACTGTTTTGGGTAGTAATGTTTCCATTAACAAAACTTAACATTTAACTTAACATTTAACTTAACATTAACGCTTACATTTCCTTCTTTAGTTGCATGCAGCTTTGTAAAAAGTCCTTGCTGCTTTTGTAGCTTAGCTAGCAATCCCTCAGTTGCCCCTCACCTTCTCATCTCCGGATAGATTTCTGTATTATTCCGCATGTTTTGTCTCAGAGTGACGGTTCAAGTTGCGGTCTTTGAATACAGCCATACGTTTGTTGCAAACTAAGTACACAGCTTTACCGCCAACCTCCGCGAAAAAATTAAAATATCATATGAGTGTTAAGAATTTCTTTGGTCGAGGACAGTCCTAATTATTACTGATGCAATGAATCGTTTGCAGCAGTGTAATGTTATAGCAAGCGGAACTAATTTAAACTAATTTATATACTGTTAAACATGGGTACATAAATGTAGTCGTGGAGTAGAAGTAAAACGTTGCATACAATGGAAATAATAAAGTATCTCTAAACTGTACTTAAGTACAATTATTGAGTCCTCCACCATTTTCACAACCGCTGCTTTGCACTTTAAATTGGAAAACAAACGCGTGTTAAGTCGACAGGCACGCACACATTGACACACCGTTGTCAGTGCGCTCAGCAAAACATTTGAGTGATCTCACACCCTCTTCAGCTGCCCTGGCCAAAGTAAGTAACCTTTTTAGCACGGAGTCGTGAGCCCTTGGCAATGAGCCTGAGGCAATAGTGAGTCAACCGGTGGTCAAGGACGGACAGAGAGAAAGAGGCAGAGAGGCGGAGAGGAGAGGGGAGGGAAACCATTATCCATTGAGAAGTGAGACAAAGGACGTCGGGGGCCTCGTCACACTCGAGTGAGAACAAATAATAGCTCCCAAAAAAAATGGGACAAGACCCCTCTCGAGTGACCCACTTTTTCACCGCGATACTCCGACTGCTCACCGAAACGATCGGCAAGTCCACCCATAACTGTGCGAGGCCGTAGGTGTGCGTGTGTGTCGGCAGAGATAGGGAGGGGCGTGGGAAAGCAGCATGTGCTTCAGTTCATCTTCACCTCCCTCTTGATCTCTGTCAGCTGTGTTTTCTCCCCTTTTATATCCCTCCGATCGCTGCAACATCAGTCGTAAATGATCCACAGCTGCATGTAATGATTCTTTTCAATGCTGGGTAACCAGCTGTATATTTGTTTTGATCAATCAGTTAATTATTTCATCTATAAAATGACAGAAAACAGGAAAAAAAAAAAGGGAAAAAAACACTGTCAGCTAATTCCAGTCTGGTTGGTTTTACGCCTCCTCAGCAACATTTGTCCGAGAGCAACCTGAGAGCTACATTACCCATGAGAAAAAGATGGCGTGGAGAAATAATAAACAGGTAAGGCAGGGTGTGAGTGCCTTCGTGGGGTGATTCAGTCTCTAATTGAATCCATCAATAACACAGCACACGGGTCTCACAGCGATATCAGGGGGGGCTGACAAGCTATGTGCGGTCCACATATTCTCCTTTATCACACACATGCACTCTCTCTGAGGCCTGTAAAATGTTTTTTGTCAACTCCTTGATAACCTCATTGTCGTCCGAGGCTATTATCAGCTGCCTCTTTCTAAGTCCATTTAGCATGGAGAGGTATTATCTCTGTTTAACAACTTAGGCTGGATATTCACTTAGGTTTTAGCCTTATTATTTGGACACAAAAATCTCATTTTTTTTTAAATATTATGTGAAGATTATGTAATAAGTAATTATTAGGGTGGTCAATTTGTACGCCACAAAACTACAGTAATGTCCGCAGTTAGGTTTAGGCAACAAAACCACTGTGATTTAGGAAAAAACGTCGTGGTTGGGCTTAAAATAAGTACGTAAACTTAGTAAAATACGTACGTAAATAACGTAACACAAACACGTCACAAATGTACAAATGTAACTTGCACATTTTTGCGTCGTTCATACGTCGTTTCGTGCGAACTGACTTTCTTGTTAATTTTGATAATTGCATGTTTAATACTTTTGTTCTTGAAATTTGTGGCATTATTTTGTTGTCTGAGATGACGACAATAGAACGTTCCTGATCCTGAACCTCTAATATTTTAACAGAAAAGTCAGAGCAACAGCATTTTAAAAAGGGACAAGTCAGGATTTAACTTAACAGAAGGAATATGAAAAGGTCCACCACTCCAACAGATGTGACTGAGGGGGCAAATTAGTACCTGCACTATCCAGACTGTGTCTTTAACAACCATATGGGACCCAGGCTTGTTTCGTTTGAGTCACCAAATGGCACATGTCTTAAATATGCTTTAACAGGCCTTTGCCTCCAGAGCAAAATTAACTCTGCTCATGTTGTGTCCCAGTCTGAAAATACTTCACAGCACTTGTTCTTGCGGCGGTCGCTCTTATGACTGCGAGCCTTTTATGGCCCCCTTTCTTCATTACTCATCCATTGAGTTTATTTAAAAATCTGTTTTTGCCCTCTTTTCCTCTGTCAGTCGATGTTCCACGCCTAAAAAAAAATGACCCTACCGTATCAAAAATAGACTCATTCTCATTCAAGCGAGATGAAGACATGCATGTAGACATACATGTATAAACACATATGTGATGTCCCACCCCTGCTGTCCCCCTCAGTCAGATGTTCCGCCTGAGATCCATGATTCAGCCTCGAAGCAGACAAGATGAGTGACTGTGACATCAGTGTCAAAATATAGCAGTGCTGCCGACATCCGACTTAAAAGCATTAGCAGAAGTGTTTCTGCTGCCATCCGGCCTCGACCGCAAATAAACACGCATGTAAAAATATCCACATTAATGCACAAAGTGAACATTGGCCAGACAGAAGCTATTGCCTCTATGAAAGTCATTAAATCCTCCAAATGATGTCACACTCATGTATTGTATTTGCTGCACCAATCCTGCTTTTCGCTCTAAAACGTTAACTCTGTGGTTCACAAATTCAACAAAGTAAAGCCTCCAGAAGATTCTGGAAAAAAATAATAAAAATTACTAAGCAAAGAAGTCATGTTGAAAAGGGGAAATTCTGGTATTTTTTCTCATAACTGTGGCCACATGGGTCATGCCAACTCTGCACAGGCTAGCTGTTTAACTAGAAACTAGAAAACTACCACTTTATATATCGGAATCTTCCTTTAATATTAGTAGACACTGTGTGAAAGTAATCAGGAGTTGGTGGAGACCAAAATAGAGCTAAAAAGAGAGTGAATATTGGACTTGCATTCGCCGGGTGACCAGAAACACGACTCCAGATGAAATGCTAATATTGCTCCATATCTGCTAGATGTATAGGCTAACTGTTTGCTAACAAGTTTGCCATATCAATTCATTCAGCCTGCAAGTAACCGAGTGCAGTGGTTCTCAACCTGGGGGTCGGGGACCCCCAAGGGGTCGCAAGATAATTTCCAGGGGTCGCCAGATGGTTGTAAAGAAAAACACAAAATAACATCTGCAAAATAAACATATTTTAGACCAGGGAATGTTTTTTTTACATTACATCGCCTGTACCAGTGATATAATTATCCTCAGAATAGATTTTATTGAGTGTATTTGTGGGAGTCAAAACGACGTCGAGGTGCTACCTGTTCAAACTAAACAAAACTGGGGGGTCGCGAACGCCGACCTGATTATTCTGAGGGGTCGCGACTCAAAAAGGTTGAGAACCACTGGCCTAGTGCATTTTCCTTTCGAAGTTGAAGAGTATTTGTTTTCCCTCATATTTTACTAAAAAAATCCTCTCTCACCAGGCATGAATTTAACAATTTCTGCTTATCATCATCAGAATCCGGCCCTGCTTCCACTTTAAAGTGTGTTCAAAATAAATGGAAGGAGTGAAATGGCACTTTTTTTTTTTTTTTTGCAAAGGGAAGAGGAGATAATGGCTTTTTACTGGCAGATAGCTTCTTTTCCTCAAGAGGTCTGGCCTTGAGACTAAAACGGCAACAGAAAATGGCCCAGCGTCAATACCA
The DNA here is from genome assembly GCA_916700815.1 of Helicolenus hilgendorfi. NCBI lineage: Eukaryota > Metazoa > Chordata > Actinopteri > Perciformes > Sebastidae > Helicolenus > Helicolenus hilgendorfi. The sequence continues at coordinate 10,005 of CAKALG010039043.1, forward strand.
ATCTATCCACCTGAATAGGATAACACCCTGGATAACCTGGATATAGCCACTAATACATTCAATTTAACATCTGATGCTCTAAAATATACTGGCTGGTGGATTGTGATGTTTTTAGTGACATTCTGAGTGCTACTGTAAGTACTGTACTGGGAGTCTTGTCCTTCAGACTTTCTGCATTAACTTAAATGTGTTGTTTTTTTTCGTGGCTTTTGAGTGCATGAGCACACATCTGGCTGAATAACAGTATATATGCACTAGTGCAGATAAAAGGTAAGATATATACTTTTACCATATAGAGTAGAAGATAGCCTAGTAGTATCCTACTTAGGGCATTACAAAAGGAAGAACACACTGATCTGCACTCAAGACTACAGCTGGGCAATATCACCTAAAATACACTATATGGTCAAAAGTTTGTGGACATCACACCCATATGTGATTGTTGAACATCTCCTATTAAGGTTGGTAAGGAAAAACCTTGGTGTATACATATAAAACAGGAGTTATGAAAGTAAGAAAGGTTTGCAGATTCATGGCAGAATCAGCTGCATTAAACTTCATGTTTAAATCTTTCAGCTCAGCTGGAGAGGGATGACATAAGCCCGCTAGTCTCTGATCGTCAACGCAGCACATGAAAAATGAAACGCTACATTGCCAGCTAATTCACTTACATAAGAGCCTCGACTGACATGTGAATTTTAAAGTACGGTGACAGAGAGAAATAGGAAGAATAAATGCAGAGGAGCATCAGGGAGCAGGAGGCAGAGACAAAAAAATGTCCATAAGTTATTGTCCATTACCAGCCTGTGCATTTTGAAACTGTCCTTTGTATATCAGCCAAAATAGTACAGAACAATAACATGACATGAAACATAAACTACACTGCAATTATTTCTAATATATGCTCCAAGCTTTGGGCTGTTTTTTTCATATTACAGTCTGTGAAGATTTCTTTTCCCGCAAATCATCTTGCAGTCTTTAACGCACACAGACATACTCACAGGCGGCAGAGATTTAGTAACTATGATCAACACTCCAGCTGACAGAGAAGGGACGTAATTCTCCTGCAGTATTTCTGGAAACATGCCACTTTAGTTTTGGTTCGAGACGGAGCCGGGCTGTTTTGCACTTCCTCTTCGCATGCATCACAATTGTTTCCAGCTTATGTGTCTCAGTCAGTGTGTGTGTGTGTGTGTGTGTGTGTGTGTGTGTGTGTGTGTGTCCAGAATGATATTGGATAGCAGCAGACACACATATGCATTTTGTCTGTCTTAATCCCTCTTTATGTCTCTCTGGTTCTTGCCTTCACATGTGACTGACAGTTAATGCACGAGCATCGTTTTTCCTATTACCAGACTGACTGACAGGCCAACCGACAGCATCTACTGGAGATCCTGGAGGGGTTAGACTTATCGATTGGTAAACACATCTAACTTCACCATTTGACAACAATCTTTAGGTTACAAGCTCTCTGCTTTAGCCGTGATGTCATCCTGCCAAACTCACTATTGTTGCATCCAAGACTGTGTTATGATGTGAAAAAGGAATCCAGTGATTGGTGCAGACTAGAAGGGTGTTGAGATGTACAAAGTCAGTGAAACGACTCAAGGGGAAACAGACACAAATTCATTTGCGATGCAAAAATGAAGCAGAAACGTGTCTATGTGAGTGGAAAATGTGCAAACTTGGGTACAAAATTTGTGCATGTGACAAGGCTTTATGGCTCTATCCATAAACATCATTCAGTTATGTCTTTTTATATGCTAAATATGAGACTCAAATAGAAGACATCATTTATGTACAAATAAATAAATCCCTCTCGTAATTCAACGTATCCTCGTACAACGGTTCGTATATCTTACGAAACGCTATTCCTCATTTTTCCTATGAATGTCCAGCAACACATGACGCACGTGTTCATTTCCACTCAAGTCTTTTCAAATTAAACTTCTGTCGTCAGAGGAAACAACGTGGCTTTAGGTTTAGGCAACAAAACTACTTAGTTAGGTTTACGAAAAGATCGACTCGGTTAGGTTTCGGCAACAAAAGTACTTAGTTAAGTTTAGGAAAAGGTCGTGGTTTGGGTTAATATAACACCAGGAGTGGCGTTACTTAAGTTCAGAAGTTACGTGACAAAAACTACTTAGTTAGGTTTAGGAAAAGATTGTGGTTTGGGTTAAAATAACACAGGAAGTGGCATAACTTCAATATGGAAGTTGCGTGACAAATAAATCAATGTTGCCTTCTGATTTCACACAGGGTGCAAACACCAGTGTTTTTTGACCCACCCATCCACCACCTTCCTACACAGCGTTTGTCGTTCTTATAAGTCCTGGTTCACGATTACGTGGATTACACACAAATTGATTTTGTGGGATATATATGAATTACGGTGCATTACTTTTCGTACACCTCGTTACATTAAAGAAACTGCCACTTCACTGTTACTTTAAGCTAATTTTGGCCTCTTGGAAAAAAGAGTACACATCGAAACCTTGTATATTCTGGACTTTATCTATTCTTTTGTTATTATACTGTTATACTGTTTAACTTGCACCAATATAACCAAAGCAAATTCCTAGTGTAAATCTCTTACACCTAGCAATAAACACAATTCTGATTCTGATTCTGATTCTGATGTATAGTATGTAACCATGGTAACGGTGAAGCTCTAAGTGACAAACTATATAATCATCGGTCACAAGGCTCCTGTTTTTTACAGAGTGAGTGAGACTGGGAGACACCTCTGTGGATTCAGCCAGCACAGCTGCATGCAGCCTTTGGACGCGTCGCGCACACACACACTGACACACGCACATAAAAAAATCTCACTTGAGCTCTCATCCAAACACACTTCCATAAAACTAACACATCTGTTTCTCCCCCGTGAAAGAACAGAGGGCCTTGAAGCGAGATGCCAACGACGTGTCTGCCAGAGGAGAATGTGATTCTCTCCGTGTTGTGTTTTTTTTTTTTTTTTTTTACACTGGAGCCATCCCTACCTTAGCAGGCTAATTCAATTCATTACAGCTAATTGCGTCAGTGTAAAACGCTGGAAGTTTCCACTATGTGGAGCACTACGTCTCCTCGCGCAGTCGAGCCATCTGTTTGGTTTTCTGGAAGCCGTCTTTTCTTCGGGAGACAGAGGAAATATGGCAGGTAGCTGGATGGCTTTTTTTTGTACGTGCTTGTGTTAAACAACCACACACAAGCAGCATAAATACACTTATTGCGCTATTGCTCCAAGGGAATGATCTTTTCCTTCCATTTTCCAACTACCAAAACAAAAGTAATGGTCTAGTTGGATGTGAAATCTGCTTGCTGGTGTGCTTAGTTCAGCTGCAAGGTGAAAGCTGGTCTGGAGTGAAGGGTAGTTTCAGCCACCACCGTCACAGATTCAGAGTAAGGTCATCTCACACAGACAAGGGTTCAGCCATCTTCTGCTGAAAGATTTATAGAGGTCTTCTGATGGGCGCCCTCGCCATGGATTCACTTAAGTAATCGATAGAGTTATGAATATCTCTCTGCGTGGTACAACAGTAATAAAATTATTCCACTTTGCTCTGGCCCGGAGAGCAGACTGTGGGCACCCGCAGGTCCTCTTTATAGATCGCTTTCTCTTTTCCGTACAAGGTCACACTCAAGGCAGTCTGACAAAAAGCACACACACACACAAGAACACTTTTGTGCCAACACATTAACAGACAGACAGCAGGGAGTGGTATCCCCTTGGTGGCCAGTAACACGGTGCGCACGAGAGAAGAAGAAGCTTTCAAAGAAACAGCTGAGGGAATTAGTGTGTTTGCGCTACTAGGTGAACACGCCTAAAGAACAGCGTCTTTAGTGAAGATCCCCTGACAAGGCCTGAAGCCAGAGGAAGCATTGTGTCAAGAGTAAATAGTACTGGGTGTGAGGTTATCTGCAGTGTGTTTTATCTGTGTGTGTGCCAAAGCTTCTCTGGTGACACAGGGATTCCTTGAGACACCTTGTCCTCTGGCTACCGTCCAATCCACTGCAGAGAGTATAGGGGCAGGGACAACACCACGTCAGTCATTTGTCACAGCATTGCGGCTGCTCTCTGTCCCTCTGAAGACATTAAAAACAGCGGCTGTGGTGCTTCTGTGGACATCCAATCAGACATCCACGAAAGCTATTAAATCCTCTGAATAATGTTATACTTGTGTTTTGTGTTTGCTGCACCAATCCTGATTTTTGCTTTAAAACATTTATCTCTGTGGTTCACAAATTCAACAAAGTCTCCACAAGATTCTGAAATGCAAAAAAGGGGAAATTCTGGTATAACTCTGCACTCGCCACCACCGCTATAGCGACTCAAAGCATGACTCCGTCAAAACAATATCGGGGCAAGCAGCGTTATCCTCTTTCCAAATAAACTTACATTTTACATAAATCATTTCAAACGCTTATCACTGAATTCAAACAAACAAAAACACAAAATGGAACTTCTTGCGAGGAAAAAACACGGCTGGCCAAGCTAGCTGTTTGGTTAGCCAACTATAAAACTACCACTATGGTGGGAAAGGGTTCAGGAGTTGGTGGAGACCAAAACAGGAGCTAAAAAGAGAGTGAACATTGGACTTACATTCGCCAGGTGACCAGAAACACGACTCCAAGTGAATGCTAATATTGCTCCATATCTGCTAGATGTGTAGGCTAACTGTTTGCTAAAGAAAAAGTTTGCCATATCCATTCATTTCAATTCATTCAGCCTGCAAATGTGCACTCTATCCCTCGGAGGACATTCAAACAGTGACTATGGTGCTTCTATGGATGTCCAATCATCAGACATTATTATACTTTTCCCTAGATGTTTAATTAGAGTTAGATGCTGTCCAATCAGAAATTGAGCTCTCACTGTGGGTGTCCAATAATAAACTGAATCAGAAACTATCCTCATTTTTGCACATATCCAAACAGAGACGTCTCTATCACTGAAATCACATAAGAAAATGTTGACTAATTTATACATCAGTTTGCGGAGTGTTAAATGTACAAAGAAACTCATTTCTAGCTTATAGTGAATTAGATATTTGCACTCTGTTTCACATGATGGGTGACAGATGGAGCCACATCACTGAGCATATAGCCAAGCCTACTGTAGTGTTGTTTACACTGCTGCTGTCTAGCACTGTTCATCATTTGCTTGTTAAGTGACTGAGTTGTAAACTATTTACAGATTTAAGTCAAAGTCACAGCAAAAAGGCCTTCTAACAACATCAAACCTCAGAAGGTTATTCAATGATAATGAAGTAAAACAAAGCACTCAGTGGTGGTTGGTCATCATGTTGCACAATAGGTCCTTGGTTGCAGGTATTATTAGTGATTATGTGACTCATAGCTGCAGCAGGACTTTTTATTTTAAGCTTGTATTCTGCGGTGTTCGGAGCCAAAGCTCCCCTGCTATGGTTTGCCTTGATCTTCAATTGTAAATGTCAAGTTCTTAAGACACCACTGGAAGAACAGGATCCCTAGTTTACATGGTAAACATCCCATTTTCTAACCTGTTACATAATAAGTTTTGGAGCTATGAACTTTGACATCCCTTACAGACACTGGAACATCATTAACTGTATGTACCTTTTAGTCTAATCTTGGTTAATGGATATATGTATGTATTTAAGACATTTTATCAGTATTTCTCATGTGTTGGAAGTGTTTGGACACTCCATCAAATAGATTTGTCTTCATCTATTAATGTATTTTTTACATTTATTATTTCCTCCTTTAAAAACCTGTAGCTGAAAATGCAATTATTATTATTTTTTTTAAATGGTTGCTCCTTGGACAACTGGAAAAACTACCTACTTTATCTGAAGTTTGCTTGGGAATTTAAGACCGTCTCAAAGGTCAAGTGTCAGAGGTCAAAGCTTCTAACGCTAAACTCAGAGATGAGATGCGATAATGCGCAAGTGGTGATTTGGCGACATTTTGTTGTTGACATGTTGTTTAGAGCTGCAACGAAAAGTTATATCATAATAGTGATTTGATAAAGCAAGAAATGTCAAATATCAGCTTCTCAAATGTGACGATTTGCTGCTTTTCTTTGTCATGCGTGACAGTAAATTAACAATCTTTAGTTTTTTGGACTGTTCAGAAAAATTGAAGAAGTCACCATGGGCTCTATCTACTTTTATTATTATTTTAGCATATTATAGACTAAATGATTAACAGATCAAATAATCTGCCATATGATCAGATCATGCTGTCCTGATGTTTAAGTCTGGGGGAGTCAGCATTTCCTACCAACATTTCCATTATACGGTAGATATTGGTTTACCCATCAGATTAGGGTGCAGACATGAGCATGTGCATGTTTGTGTGAGGATGAGCATGTTCCTTTGTGTAAAATGAGTGTGTGTAGACGTATAGTATAGGCTGGCTGGGTGGGGGTGGTGGGGAATATGACACCCTGTGTCACGACAGTTTCTAGTTTTGCAACAAGTGGGCTACAGCATCAATAATGGATGACGGAGAAAGGGATTAGGCGGGGGAGTGCATGCGAGCAAACGAGCCCTTTTTCATCAAAAATCCAGCAGTCACTTAGTGGGCATGTATTCAGCTCTACATGTGCATGAGATGGTTTGTTTCTAAATATCTGTATTTGCATTTTTGTGTATTCATGCAGGGGGTAGTCGACGAGGAGGCTGACAGTCTAAAAACCTTCCTCTGGCTTTACACTGTTGGATAGAAGACGCTCATACACGCAACAACAAATTCAAGGCGAGCTACTGTACTGTACGTTCTCTGTACAGATGTGTGACAGAGAAAATACTCCTTGAGTTGTCACTCCGGGCCAATCGCAACCGCTTCGCCCTGAGCACGCTCTGCCATTTATAGGCCTACAAAGTGGGCCAAATGAGAGGGAGCTGCAGTGACAATGACACAGGAAGATATGTAAAAAAAAAAAATAAAAAAAACTAAAAAAAAAACTGGAGCACTCGGAGAGAAAGAAGGAAAACAGAGAGAAAGAGCTGACAAGGAATGAGAGAAAGAAGAAGAAAAAAAAGCACAGTTAAATAAGACTGTTTCGATCATGTGGACACCATGTGGACACTACAGAGGAAGCGCCAAATCCCACAACAAAGCAGCACATGAGGAATCACTTCATATCCTCATCCTCCAACATTCACAAGCACTTAATTTTTGTTCTTTTAACACAAGAGAAATCCAGTCAATGTCAAGTGAACCAAGTTCCCAGCAGCTGACTGTTTTTGACATTTTACACACCGGAGTGTCAAAGGGTTTTTCCCCAGTGCTACCGGTCTCATTTTTGACACGTTAATAATATACTGTTA
>CAKALG010039050.1:0-11920 GCA_916700815.1 Helicolenus hilgendorfi
TGGTCTCAGCTGAAGGACATAAAACTGTGTCCCTCCCCCGCCCCCCCATCCCAACCCACCGAGTCCCTGAGCCCCCTGTGTTACAGGCCAACGCTAATGTCTCCAGGTCCTGCTAATTCATTTAATCACCTACTAATACCAAAGGCGGGTCGAGCTGATTTATAAAGCCCACCGAAACCATTCAGCCAGAAAGTAGCAGGAGTTACAGCTGTTGTACGAGTGACACATACCATTATTCACTGCTCAGATACAAGCACTTCGCCTCCTGTCACCTGCTATCACCCCAAGATCCTTAATCAATAGACTGACTTCGTTTCAGGGTCTTGAAGTAGAGGACACAATTCACTATTAATTAAAAAAGAAAAAGTTAAATTCACGACAGTATTTCTTCAAGGCCTAGCCCTGGTGGGAAATACAAGATTGAGTGTCGTGAGACTGTGCAAAGCTTCTCTACTACCTCTTCTGGAAGAGTACAATGGGATTATTTTATTAAGACATTTGCAATGAAAGAGCTTGATCCAATTTCATCAAACTATAAAGCAAGGAATCTGTGTCTGTCTGTATGTCCTTCGCATATCTCGACAGCCGTTCGTTCGATTTACTTCACACTTGGCGGGTGTGTTGCTGGGAACCCCATGGAGTGCCGTGTCGAATTTGGTGCAATTTGGACACGCAACAAATTCGATATTAATACACTTTGAATACAAAAAGCAAGCAGCGGGGCCGTGGCTTCAAGGCTCTGTGGACTGAGTCCAGCATGTTGTCCACAGCGAGCCTGACTTAAGGCCCAGACACACCAACACAACGTCAAAGAACTAGCAGCGATGAAGGCCGACTCATTCACGTCGTGGCCGACAAGTTTTACCTGAACACACTGCAAAGACTACTACCACGTACACTCTGCGCCTGCGTGAGGTAAAATAACCAGCAGGCGGCGGTAGTCTGTATTCGTCATTCAAAAAGGGAAACTGAATGACCGAGGACTTCAGATATACAAGCCGTTATTATGATACGTACATGAAACAAAGACAACTCCCCAGTCCCCAGTTCACCCGAGAGTTAGCAGCCCAGATGTTGCGTGCATTGTCGTGGACACATGCAGCCACTTTCCCAGTAAAAGTCTCCACAGCATCATTTAGTTTAGCTGCGAGGTTGTCAGCTGTGTGTCTTCGTTCGCAGCTGTAGTGTTGCTGGAGGCTTCGTGCTCGCCGTTGTCATACACATAGGGTCTGTCGGCCTGGCGTAACGTTATAGAGTGTCCGACAGACCGTTTGTGTGTGACGATGGTGAGTACAACGATATCAGTAACGTTATAGCTGTGAAAGTAGCAGTGCAGAGTGTGTACAGTTTTGTCGGTGAATAAATGCTGCAACTCCTTAGAGTGACAAACCGCTCCTCTGAGTTTACTATTTCTTTTAACTGTTTAACTTATTATGATCTCTAGTTTCTAACTTATAACACTAATAATGGAACTGCCAGCAAAATACCCCCGCTAATTAAATCCATGCTCCACTTTATAACAGCAGTGGTTACGTCAAAGCAAACAACTAATACTTCTATTTGGAAATTACCTCCACTGAGTGCATTTCACCGATGATTCTGACCACGATTAGCTGCGACTCGGGTGTGTGACGCAACTACGTCATGGCAGGTGTATTGCTGAGGACCCAAAAGAAAGCGCAGTGGTACGTGTGAAGTCGTTTGTATGAGCGGTTGCAAGTATTCAGCCCGTTCTAAACAGGAACTGCACTAGTGCTTAAAATGAGTGATACAGCCTCTTGGAATGAAATGACTTCTTCTCATTTCATGATTTAGCTGAACCATAAAGGCTTTTGCAAAGTGACAGCCTGTTCTGATTTCATAATTGAGCCCTACCACAGTGTTAAGGTCATCGGAGACAAAACCAAATCCATAACATCAGACTGCGTGAGCAGTCATTTTCAGCAATGCTGTCTGTCACTGGTGAAAATGAGACAGCTGTCAGCTGGTATTAGAGAAGTCAATGCACAGCCCACTCTTTGCATACCAGGAGAGGCTCGACAATGTGTGGCATTTATCACATGATAATAGGTGCTTAAAGCACAGAGATGATCTTAACGTTCATGTGTTGTACTCAGGCTGATCAGGACTCATTTTCCAAGCCAGTGACTTTTTACATGAACCAGATCTATATGATTATTTGTTGTGTGCTGCCATTCAAGCTACGGATCTAAGATGACAAATACAGATTTTTATTTAAACAATAATTCTGGTTTATTTCAACTTGGGTCTTTCCTTTCTAGTTAAGGCCATCATTTAATCAATTATTGAGATCTAGAGACACAGCGACAGGGCAAGAGACGTGTGTTCAGATGATCAGACAGGTTGTAAACAAGCCAACAGTTTAGTCAGATCATCTAAAACCAGTGATCCCAGCCAGGGTCAAACCCTAACATGACGTGCTGCGAATTCAGAGTAGGTGAAATAGATTTGCTAAAAGAAATTGGAAAAAATGCCACATCCAGCTTTTGCCGCTCAAAACACTAGAATTGACAGAACCTAGAAAAAAAGGGTAAAATCCACTTCTACTATGAAGAAAATATTGTAACATATCCCCTTCTATTAAATTTATAGTTTATAATATTATAATATAGCATATATATCTCAAGCTCATCTGAGAGCCACTGATTTAAACCATTTTGTCTGAAGGTAAAACCGAAAGTGAGCGCACCTGAAATGTTGCTAAAGGTCTCCCAAGTTGTAATAAAGCTGAATTATCGTTGAAGGATCGGACAGTAACAGCGGCTCTTAAACTTATTTATATGCAGACCCAAATTTCAGAGCATGCCGTTTTACCCAAAGGTCCTCGTTATCATACGCTGGCCATTAATTCGGGCCCTGAGTCAGTGTTGAGGAGACGCTGCAGCACAAAAGGCTAATGACACAGCACATGGCCATTAAAACCGGAATTAGTTGGTTTTGACTGCTGCACTGAGATTTGACATCTGACCTTTCTGACAACCGGAGCCATTAGCCGGAACAAGACCCCTGGCCGTGTCGGACTAAAGTCACTGAAGTCAAACTGACAGAACGCAGGTCTGTGTGTGGACACACACACACACACACTATATTACACTTTTAACACAGTGCTAGTCGCTGTACACTCACAGTTCCCCCTCAGTCAATCAGACGCTGATATTTCTATTCTTGTCAAAGCTGTGTGTCATTTATTTTATCTCATATCTTTTGAATTATGTCTCAGATTACAGTATAATATTTTTTTTAATTGAGTTTTCTTTTTTTATATATATAATGGAAAAACAAAGTTTGGAAACTTGTGTTTGGTCGATTATTTCTCTGTTGAATAAAGTGTAAAATTGCCAATATGTTTTGTTTGTTCCTTGTTACTGATGGAGAGTTCAATCATCCAATCCACCAAACAACTCAAAACAAGAGTCAATACCAACAGGAGAATACACTGTTTACCATTGACGGAGCATTTTGGCAATTTTTTCTTGGACGCTACCCACATAATCAGCTGTGCTGCTCATCCCACAAATGCATGATCCTTACAAGTTGGACATCATTGCGAAGGTAAATAAACAGGCTTTCCAACGATGTAAAATACAATGACCATTAGCATTGTAACAACAGAGAAATAATCAACCAAACACAAGTTTCCGAACTTTGTTTTTCCAGTTTATATGCATCAGTACATCCATCATGGGGCGATGGAGTATTATACATTTCTGTGTCTGTGTCTAATATCTGTCATGTAAAACCATGAGTTACATAATGTCTTGATGCTATAGTATACATTATTATGTATTCTACATGTTAATATGTTAATCAGGCTTTATGTTGCTTTGCTTTAACTAATCACTTTTCATTTTCATTCATTTCTGCCTCGCGTTCTCAAGTTTAAACCCACGGTTTTCTTTAATTCTGTCACAGAAGAAAATGGGATTTCATGAAAATACCAACTTTTTTACAATTTCAGACATTTTCAGATTTCTAACAAATGTGTTTTTTAATTTGATTATGTTGTGTTATATTATGAACGTCTGTCTCGGCTCCCTCTGCAGCGACAGCGAGCAGCTTCCTTTTTAAACAAAATAGAAAAATGAATCCTAATTCGGTGGCAGAGGACAGCACAGGAGTGGGAAGAAAAAGCAGAGTAGCAGCTGCTGCTGTACGTAAACAGACAAACAGAAAACAGGGCAGGCTTCAGTGAGCCGTGGAGCTCCTTGAACAGACGCACACATTTGGTCTCAAGGACTCAGATCTTAAAATAAGATCCCTTGTGCATGTTTCGAGTCAAGAAACAGTTAACCTGGCTCAGTCCAAAGGTAACTAAATCCACCGACCAACACCTCTAAAGCTCCTTATAATTAACATGGTTTATCTGGTTTGTTTAATTCATTTGTACAAATTAAGCTTAATGGTTTATTCTTGAGCTTACAAAACAGCAGCTGACTAAACAATGTTTGTTCTGGAGCTTTTGACTGAATCACATGATCTTCAAGAACTAGCACAGTGCCTCATAAAATGTGTAAAAGTCTAAAATATTTAAATCAGGAACTATCTGATCGTAGAATACGTAAACAAGCAAACAGCTATAAATATTAGGATTATTCCAATCGCCTGGCAGACAAACCCAGCGGGGAGTCAGCGCGCAGATTTAGGAACATGCCGTGGAAAGAAATCTGCAAATATAATGCAGCAAGAATGGATGCAAAAACATGTTTTTCTAACAACTTTGTTATTGACTTTCTTTCCGATCAGTGTCCCATGAGACAACTTGTCTTATGTCAAATGACGTGCTGTTGTTGCAACGGTGCACCACTTCCCCATCTATCCAGTCAACAATCCAGCTCCTCTCGCCCTTTCTCTCTTAGTCTATCACTCCTCCATCCCTCTTTTCCCTCGGCGTCGTCTAAGAGGACAGTTTTTATTCTGTCTGGATTACTTGTCCTAGTTGGCGCTGGGCTCGCTGGTGAGGAGAGAATGTATTTCCTCCAGTGGAGCCTTGATTTAAAGCGCTCAGGTCAACTAGATTCTGGGTCATTGTCTCCCCTGTCGAAGCGAACCAGGGCAGAGGTAGACGGCAGCCTGCGTGTCGACAAAAGCAAGGTGCTAGGGAGCTACAGGATGCCACAACTGGCCAGCTGCATTCACAGCTGAGCCAAGAAGCATCAACACTGTTTAGGTGACTTTACTTTTTGTGCACAAAAGTAATTAATTATTCCACAGTGATGCACATGAATAAACTCAACTCAGCTCATGTAAGCACCCGAACGACAATAGCTTAAGTCCACGTAAGCTGTTTACTTGAAGTAAATACTAAGACAGCAATCTTGCAGTAAATCTAAATGTGTGATCCTGCAGGGCCCACTGACCAACATATTAATCACTGCAGCCCTGCTGGCCCTACGGTCATGCAAAGTCCACATTATAATTCCTGTTAACCTAATTCATTGTACTTCGTCCTGCCTGACACAGCCAGGTCAACGCTGCACCAGAGCCAACAGTCCCTCCATTGTACTGCCTTCAATCCAGTATTTAGCCAAGCTGGACAAAAGACCTTACAATAATACTACTTAATAGGGATGAGGGGAAAAAAATCGATACAGCATTATTGTATCTACTACCGTGCAACTATTGATCTTTTATTATATAAACTATTAACCTCTTAACAATCCGATTGGCCGCGATTCTGTCTTTCAGAGGTTGCAGCTCATTCTTGTTGGGAAGAATGCTACAAAGCTCCAAAGTTACGGTTCATTTTGGCGAGGAAAAACTAGCATGGCCATTTTCAAAGGGGTCCCTTAACCTCTGCCCTCAAGACATGTGAATGAAAATATATATTATTAGATAAAACAGATGTGACATACTGAAAAAAGTTAATAAATCTCAATATATCACAATATATCCATATCGCAAAATGTCCAAAATGCTCAATAATATCGTATCGTGGGGCCTCAGGTGATTCCCAACCCTACTACTTAATTAGGTGAAAGCAGCGCTCTGTATATTTAAATGTGAAATTGCAATAAAAATATTATTAATATAATCGTGATCTCAATATTGATCAAAATAATAGTGATTATCATTTTGACCATAATCATGAAACACCTAGTTGGAAGCAAACTATTGTTTAAAATATGATTGTATGCAGTAGGGGTGGAGGGGAAATCGATACAGCGTAGTATTGCAATATTTTGCGTGGCAATATTATATCGATACACAGACGTCAAGTATCAATCTTTTATTATACAAACTATTAACCTCTTTACAATCCGAAGGCCCGTCGGCAGGCCTGGCTGCTATTCTGTCTTTCAGAGGTTTCGCAGACTCAGTTTTAAAGCCAAAGTGAAGATACTGATATCATATGAAACTGGAAAACCTAAGGAATAGATTGGTACCATGTCATGTTAGCTTGTGTTGGGAAGCTCGCTAAATAATGCTCCAAAGTTACGCTAAATTTTGGCGAGGAAAAAATGGCATGCCATTTTCAAAGGGGTCCCTTAACCTCTGACCTCAAGATCTATGAATGAAAACTCTGTATGTTATTAGATGAAACAGATGTTGACAAATTGCATAATTTGCAGTTGAAAAAAGGTAATAAATCACAATATATTGCAATATATCTTATCACAATACTAACTAAAATGTCTAAAATCGCAATAAGATCGTATTGTGACTTAAGTATTGTGATAATATTGCATCGTGGGGCTTCTGGTGATTCTCACCTCTACTACTTAATTATTTAAAGAAACTGCTACGACACTGGAACAGACAAAATCTGTTACTTGTTTGACATCATTACATTTTTCCATTTTGCTTGTTGCAGCATGTTTTTATATATATTAAAAGAAATCTCTTTTCTTAGGATATCCGATGTGCCAATACTGATCGAATAGCTGGATCAGGTATCAGTGGCAATGGGGCAAATCTAAGCAGAACACAGAAAACTGATGCTAAATATACTTCATCCTAACAACCTGAGCAAGCCAAGACAGTTTGGCACTCCACTTTCATTAAGTCCCATAATGCATCTGAATGTTTGACAGCCCTGTCTAAAGGACACCTGCAGGTGTCACCAATCATTACTTAGGCAGGCGTCCAATACAGCACCTTAACTAAATGGACCTCATGGTCACATGGCAGGGGGATCGTGGAGGAACAAAATCCTCTTGTAGTGGGATAAATTAAAAAAGGAGTAAAATTAGAATTAGAATAGAATGGAAATATGTAAAAATATTCATAAACAAATTTTAAATTGAATTGTGCAACAACATCTAGATGGACAAACTTTTACTAAAATGCAAACCTGCTCTGCCCTCAAATACTGAAACTTGCTGAGATACGGCGTCAATCTGCTACATCGTTTTTGGTGCGGTGTGAATAAAAATGAAGCTGTGCAATGAGGAAGAATACAACAACAACAACACTTAGTATGCTCTCTGTAGGTTCTTGAGCATTCATATTGGATTCAGAGGATGCATTTCCACCCCCCCAATTCTCACTTCAAGCTGATTCATATGCACCTCACAACAATCCATCCGCCCAAGATGGAAATTATGTGAGGAAGGGCCGATGTAAACATGCGCCCAAACAGCCACAGATGGAAAGCCCAACCAATCACATGACATGTTAACAAAGCGCAGCAACAGACTGTACACATTTTGGACAAGTTTTGACAACCGGCGTCCAAAAACTGCAACAATCAAGGTCCAATTTGGCACCATTTGCCTGTGGGAAGACAAATTCCTATTTTGTTTGTACATTGTAAGCGAAAGTCTCTCTTCTGTAAAAATACAGAACAAAAGGGTTAAGATCTGCTTAACCGCTTTTCTTTGTTTAGTTTAGATGTAAATAATCATTAGTTAACTGAATAGTCATTTTACCACTAGATCTTCTATTTATAGCAGAGACATAAAACTATGTCAACTGACACATACATCCTGAGACATTTTCCGTCCCTGCTCAAACCCACCAGCGTGTCAGCAGCAGGTCAGAGGGAGGCTGCAGCCTCAGATTACCCAGCAGACAGTGTGTAAACTGAAGGATTTAGAGCACTCTTACTGTACACCTCGTAAGCTTCTTGTTTATCTTTGCTGGCGTAGACTGAGGTCTCGTGTAGAAGCCTTTTATTTTGAGCGGTGCGTGTATTTTATAATGCAACGTAACAAAAGCAGATGTACTTCAAACAGGACTTGAGGTCAGAATCAGCTCTATGAACTCAAAGGATTAAACCTCATCACAAAGAGGAGAAAAACAAGACCGCAAGTAAGATTGACTCTCAAAACCCCCACGATGACCGAACAGATAATCTTCATCCCTTGCACCATTTCTAGATGTGAAGTGTTTGGTGACGTGGTTGGTGATTCTCAGCCTCTTTTGCACCTTATATGTGTTTTATTTTTGCTTCATGTGGAAACAGGAGCTGATTTTTTTTATGCAAGGCGCCGTAACAAGACCTAGTGATGTTACCAGCAAAACACGCACAAATTGACGTTTTCCTTGCATGATGTTCTGAAGGTGAGAAAGCAAGATAAAAAAAGAATCCCTGAGGAGTTTTCTTGCAATCTTCTAAATCATAAAAGACTGACGGCCTTTGAAATAATAAAATAAATACAACCTCACGTTGTGTCAATTACATTTACCACAGTTTTAGGAGCAAGGTAAATTTTCTGTTGTTTTTTTTGCATACGTCAAAAGCAAAAAATGTCAAACATTTTGGGCACCCTGGACTTCTAACCCCCAAACGGCACAGATAGACCAAACTGTCAACCATCATACCAAATTTGAAGTTCGTAAGTTAAATAGTTTTCGAGTTCTGCTCCGGAAACAAAAGTGTGACACGCGAACGAACGGAAGGACACGCGACTACGTTGTCGCGGAGGTATAATAAAACACATCGGACTCAATGTGCAAGGTTTCTGTGCGTAACGTGTTTTATCGGATGACGGATTTAAAAAACGCATACCAAAAATACAGACCAGAGAGTTGGAACCAGAGAATAGTTGCCGTTTTTAACGATTAATAAATTATCAAAATAGCCAAAATGCCGATTTCTGCCAATCCACTTATCAATTAATCAACGACTCATTGCAGCTCCAAATACATTTTTTTATATCTTAAATCATGCATGGGTTACATCCATGTTTGCTAGCTTAGTCTTCTTCTTCATTGCCTTCGCAGGCGCTTTACTACTCTTCTTCGATCACTGTAATAGCATGAAACCAGCGGCATACTAACAAAACAAGGACCCACTCATAAAACACGGCCTCATAGCGCTTAGTGGTGAAAAACTTCACAGCGTGCTACATCTCTTGCACGTGCACCGCATAATCTATTCAACTCAGACATTAAGACGTGACACAAGACTTTTTCCATCTACAGCAGAAGACCCACGGTTGAACTTCTGAACTATTGTGAAACTCTTCCCCGGATAATTTAACCAGAAACCTTTGCAGGTTCCCTGAGTGTAAGCAGCTTAGGTCTTCTCATCTTGACTCATCTGTATTCCTGTCTTACAGTCCATTAGGCTAACTTTGAAGGGATACGATTCTCCTCTTCTCACCAGCAGGCACTTTGCAGTAAAGCTTCAGGCCCTGCCATGCCCAAAAAAATACTTTATTCTTCTCACTGTGCTTTGTTGTTATGGAAGAGTCTGTAGTCTCCATTTGCTTGTCATCTCCGTTACTCTGTGATGGCTCCTTTTATTCCTTGAGATGTTTTTTTTCTCTTTTTTTTTTTTTAAATAAATGGACGGCTTTTATTTCACCTGCCCACCATGAGCCTATTGCTTTCTGTTACATCAGCAGAACAGCGTCCATGTTTACAGCTTTTAAAAAGAGATCCAGACCCTCCAGTCAGAGTTTTTAATCGTTTCTGACAAGACACAACACTGATACCCCTGATGCAAGTCCATTTTGAATTGGGCAAATGTCTGATCAGGTTGTTTTTTTCTGCAGATTTTCTTACGTAGATGGCTTTATAAAAAAGGCCTCAACATCAGTGCAGGAAAAAAGTTGGCCTGCAGCCTCTTTGCTCAACAGCAGTAGCAAACAGCAGCCCATGTTTAGGGCCTGCTGTCCTGTCCCGGTCCTGGGTGGGGTTATTCATCCATCTGCTTCACACTGACACGAGCGATTCATGTTTATTTTAGACCAATCTGTCTGTTTATTTATAAAAGGGTTTGACCAAAGCACGCCCTGGCCTCCAGGTTCTAGCTACCCCCCACCGCCACCCCGACCCTGCCGAAGTCATCCAGTTCAGTCTATCTCAATATCCTCCAGTTTTTATGTTTCCTTTCTAAATTGTTCCTCCTACTTGTTTTCCCTCTTTAGTCGTCTCTCTTGCTCTTGCCTGTCTGAAGCTCTGTCCCACTGTTGAGTCATTTCGCTGCCTAATGATGGTTTGAGTCTCCGGCTAAGACCCAGCCAGAGTAAACAGAGCTTAGACTCAGCCAGCCTGCAGTAAGTGTCACTTCTAATCCACTACTAAACCAAGATGGGTGCGCAGCGAGCCTGCACTGTCCCAGTAACTGCGGGCATGGCCGGAGCGAGAGTTTGTACATGCTGATTTCTCATTTTACTACACGGCAGAACAAAGATCTGTCTGTATCTGTTTGTTTCAGAAAAAGCCAGAGGCAGACAAAATAGATGAGAGTACAGTTGATGTCTACAATCTGTTCTTCCTGCCACAGTTTACATAAAAAAAGACGGTTGAATATAAAAAGTGGCAGTCAGGAAACAAATACTTTGATAACTTATACTGGATAAAAAAACGACTTTCTTCAGTTTCATGAATTTCTGATTTAATGCAGTTCACACTGCTAGTTTGAATCTGGGACAGTTAATCCTAATATATGAACACTATTTTTCCAATCTCGTGCACTAAGAAACTGAACACCTGAACGTGGTCAGAGATCGGTTCCTGTAAGATGAGTGTGCGGTGAGTGTGCAAGCAGAATGCAATCCCAGTGGAAACAAACTCATGTGCATATATCATGATGACGTTATTAGTTATAGCACTGTTTGCAAGAAAATGCTTCACTGAGCACAGAACAACATGCTGGCCCATCTTGATGCCACACAATATTATCTTCCAAGTAGGGCAGTGGGAGTCTTTTTTTTTTTTTTTCTCTGTGCTCCGCTCAGTAATTCTCACATCGCTCCACCAGCCGTGCACTATTGTCAATTTTCATAGTATAATTCAAACGTACCGCAGATTGGAAGAACAGGAAGTGTAAAGGCAGAATAGCAGGATTAGAGGGAGATGGAACAATCAAGTTTAGATTAAAAAAAATAATAGTGTGAAGACAGTATTAGGGGAGTTCTTTTGTGTGTATTTGAAGGAAATAATGGAAACAACATAAAGGTAAAATATATATTGGTTCTCAGTCGATATTGGGATCCAGATTGACGTTGATTTTCTATTCTACCAGGTCATTTTAATGGTGCCATCCAAATTTTAATTTGCATCAATACAGTCACTTATAGGCAGCAGATATGGATTACTTCAGTAATAAAATATTCTACCAATTGTTCCATCAATTAAGCGGAAAAAATATATATTTTAATTTATTAAGGAACAATAGTAAATTTAGAAAAGAGAAAATAAGGTTTTCCTTTTTAGAAAAATCTACATTTTTATTGCTTAAATTGCATGGAATAATATTATCTGTCAAGACTAAACCCATTTAGTACATTTAAGTGCCATATTACATTCTGGGTTTCAAGGCTCCAGACTAAGACAATAATGCTTTTTCCTGTATACTAAATTTCTTAGTGGAGATAATTAGATAGCTGGACTAAAACCCAGCAGGGACTTTGACCCTCAGCAGCAGAAAACTGACCTTGTCATTGCTTCAGAGCTGGTGCCAGAAAGGGCCACATCTACCCGCTCCTTCTTTAAGTCAATGCTGCAA
>CAKALG010039051.1:0-11741 GCA_916700815.1 Helicolenus hilgendorfi
GGTCTGAGATGTAAGCCGGTACTCCAGGCCAGGTTTGTACTGGTTCAGACGCATCACGGCATTCATGCTAAAGTCATCTGTGACTACGGAGAAAAGGAACAGGTAGAAAAAAACGGCATATAAGCATATAAAATATGAGCAATTTCTCATTTCATTACATGGATTCCCCCCAAAAGTGGAATAATTGAATATTTCTTAAGCACATTTACAGAAGATAATTTTGTATTAATACTCAAAGTTTCTATTAGCAGGGTCAAAATGTTCCTGATTTAGTTTACTGAAAAACTAGAGCCAGTCCAGTGTCACATAAGCTCTAATATTAACCCCTCATATGCACTGTTGAAACCAAGGCTGTGTACTCATACACTATGTGACTGATGTATTTTGCTAATGGAATACTGTTATAATGTAAAATGCAAATCTATCCTTTAATACTCGAAGACTACATCAATATCTTATGAGCAATTTACTTGAGAAATATACATAAATCTGAAAACCTGCTACTCTGCAATCATTATTTCAGTAATTACATACATTGTTTCCAATTTATTAGGTACATAGATATCAGATTGCATTAGGGGTGACCCCGAATAGTCGACTAGTCGATCTAAGGAGCCCGATTCGACTGTCAATTTCAGTCGAATCGTCGCAGTGGCGGAAAAATGTGGTTATGAAACAGAGGATCCTTCCATTCTGGCTATATGGAGGTGCTGAATGTCTGATTTTACACAGCATTGCTTGGTTTTTTCCCCAATAAATCATGATATGTAGCCTGTTTCGGTATAAACATCACCCTATTGATAACATTAATACAAATTTGCATGTGCTTTCAGTCAATCTCGGAGCAGCATCTTGGCGAAAAATAACAACAACATAAGGCGACTGTTTCAAAATCAAAGAATACATTTATTAATCAGAGCACTCACATAAGAACGTAGCACTGTAGAGCGCTAAATATTTTTTTGAAATTTATGATCGATTCTCTGTCAAAATCAGCAGAGGGAGGCGCGTAGAAACAGCTGTTTGCGGCTTGCAGCTCTCTCGTTGACTGTCCCGTGTCGTTTCCCTTCAGTCAGTGGATCGCCAAAATGAGGGGTGGGGTGGGGGGGGTGAATCAGGGCCGAAACTTCTATTTACAACCACGAAAAGCAAGCAGGCTGAGAAAAAAACCGTGTCTGTTTGTCTATCGATCCCGTTTCAGTACTACGGACAGCGCCACATCCACTACACACAACAAACAGCGTCAAACAATGAGCAAAAAAAAACAAACAAACAATAAAAAAACAAACATGATTCGACGATAGGCAAAAAAAAACTTGACCATTCAGATTCGACTATGTGAATTCTTAGTCGGGGACACCCCTAGTTTGCATTAGGTTTAGCTAAGTGTACATAATAAACTGGCACATCAGTGCATGTGGAGGCATGTATAGTGTGTATTTGTACAAACGGTCACAATCAACATTAAACTGGATTCAAATTACACTTATAGTATTCTTTTTAAATAAGCCCAGTTGAACTGACAATATACATTAGTATATTATAACACCTGCACAATGTCAGGTTCAAGTTGTGTGGAGTTGAAAGTGATGACTTCAGTAACAGAACCACAGCTCATTTAACAGTAAAAAAGGCTCACAGTCTATACCGGGGCCTCTGATATTCATTACTAACATGATTTCCTCTGAAAGCGCTTCTGGAACTTGAGAAACTTCCTCTGTTTGCTGTTGAGTTGAGGCCCCTCTTCTTCTTTCTCCACATCTGTGTAAGGTCTCTTCGTCGGCATGCTGACGTGTCCAGCAGGTGGTATCTGAGCTGCATGAGAACAGCAGAAACGAGCGTGAGAACAGATCCTTTCATGAACGTTTGCACAGAAAAAAAGGGGAAAGGATCAGGATTAGGTACCTGTGCCATCTCTGCCGCTGGCTCCCAGTGATTTCCGTGGCTTTATAGGTTTGTCCATCCCCAGCACCTTGTGGATCTGTCCAAAGGCACACAGCCTCAAGGCAAACTGTAAAATGTAAAAGTTAGGTATGTTATCCACAAATACGGGTGTGCCTGGGTGCATGTATTTATGGCAAGCCGTTTTAACATCTATTAGCTCAGCTTGACTCTCCGGAGATATCAACAACGGCATTTTAACTAGTCGTAATTACATTGTGACGAGTCCGAATTTATATTCAAGATATCTATACGGTCATTCTGACTGGTCAAAACAACAGTTAGAAATATATGTAATTCAGTTTTGACCATCCTAAATAACAGTTACAGATATCTCAAACTTCATTATGACTAGTCAGAATTGTTTGTGCGTGACGTTGCTCACGCAAGGCTTCCCATTGGATACTGGCCCAACAAAGCATTTTAACAGTGTCGGCAGAAGCTACTGCCGTTGTTGTTTAGATAGTTAGAAAATGTCATGAAATAGAAAGAGCTTATCATCAAGGAATTGATTGAAAAAGGAAAACGAGAGCTTTTTTTCGCCAGAGAGTTGTGGTCGAAATTTAGTGTAAGTGTATTGTAGATTTATGATCTCCAGACACACTTTATAAACCAACGGCTGCAGTGCAGTGCCATCGTATGTTTGAATAGCCGCTTCCGCCTCCCACTCGCCGTTGCTTCTGAAATAATTACAGATATCTACAACATCATTTTGCCGAGTCAAAACTCTAATTCAAGATATCTGTAATTACATTTTGACTTGAAGTTAAGGATATCTCATTTGGAGATAATCAAAATTAATTTAAAGATATCTATAACTTGATGATAGATATCTACAATTAAATTATGACTATTCCTAACTTCAGTTCGAGATATCTACAACGTCATTCGGACTACTTAAAATTTAATTTTAGATATCTGAAAAAGGACAATGCGGATATCTTCAATTGAGGGGAATTCATGATATCTTGAATTCGAATTCTGACTAGTCAGAATTAAACTTAGATATCTGAAACTGGAATATCAACTAGTCAGAATTCAGTTGCAGATAATCTTAATTCACATTGCGGATATCCGCAACTGAATTGTAGATATTTCTTAATGACAAACCCCGTACACATAAATGGCGAAAATAAATGGCAAAATGGCAAAATGTAATTACTGAAAATTAGAGTTTGACGTTGCAGATATCTGTAATGAATATCCAGTCTAGCTAATAGATGTTAAAACGGCTTGCCTTATGTATTACTACGTCATCTTACCTGAGCACTCTGCGTGATGTCTTCACGCTGCTGCGGCGCCAGATATCCGGTGGCGTCGACCGTTTCCTTCTCACATGGATCTTTAATTCCAGGGCCATCTTTGCACAGATACAGGTACATTTGTGTGTTAATAGAAATGCCAGTATATGAACATCCACTCTGGTTTGCACAACTCAATAAAAAGGTTCACCTTCCAAGAGGATTCCAGATGCAACGCACTCCAAAACCCTGCGCAATGACTCTCCTGCTCCCATTGGTCTCTCAGATGTACCAATAGCTTTCTCTACCAGCAGTTCAAGAGGCTATGTGGGGATGAGAGCACAAAGTATAGACACTACTTATCCAGATCCGAGCTCCAAGGTTTTGATCAAAGAGCTAGAAAGGCCACAAATGAAAAACATGTGCAGCCACAGTTTCCTCACCCATCCTGAAAGTGGCGTCCAGGTAGGAACACGGTTACACAAGTCCCTCATGACCCGGATCACGAGGACGGCCGAACTCAGGTTGTTGACTTTGGCCTGGAGACACAAACAAAAGCCAGTTCAGTCAGAGGAGCCGCCGCCTCCGATGTCACCTCAACCCTGCGCTCTGAGGTTCCACAAAACGACCCCCGAAAACAAAGCAGAACAACTGAGCCATCTCCAAATCAACCGGTCTAACACATATTACATCACCCATTTTTGTCCACATTCTGTTTGTTGTGGTGAACAGAAATAAACCTTTTCACAACAGTTGATATTGAGAGAGCTCAGTCTGACAGAGGACATTTTTGATAAATCAAATTATATGCTGACGACAATACCAATGTTTTATCCAAATTTGTCATTGGCATGGATCAGAAGATCACTCATGAGTTAATAAGTAAAACTCTGAAACTTCCGACACACTTTCCCCTTCCATGAAGATTATGGACAACATCCAGGCCTGTCACAATAATTACTCTATCAACTTTATCATACAATATATGGACATGACCTCAATCATTTTTGCTGACTTCGATGCTTCCCGCTGTTTACATGTGTTTGTTTGTTTACATATGAATGTCCAACAGGATGTCAAAATAAAACAGCAGCGTTTTCCATACCAGTAGAAGACTTTACATTATAAGGCATTGCACAGATTTTTCTTAACAGAGCTCGAGAGCCCATTTAATTTACTGTTTTGGTTGTGTGGTTTTATTTATTTAGGATTAGGGCCGTCAATTCATTAAAAATATTTAATCCATATTAATTGCACATTTTTTATCTGTTCAAAATGTACCTTAAAGGGAGATTTCAACATGGGAGTGGACAAATATGCCTGCTTTATGCAAATGTATGTATATATCCATCATTGGAAGTCAATTAACAACACAAAACAATGAGAAATATTGTCCAGAAACCCTCACAGGTACTGCCTTTAGCATAACAAATATGCTCAAATCATAACATGTCAAACTGTAGCCCAACAGGCAACAACAGCTGTCAGTGTGTCAGTGTGCTGACATGACTATGACTTGCCCCAAAACTGCATGTGATTATCATAAAGTGGGCATGTTTGTAAAGGGGAGACTCGTGGGTACCCAAAAAAAAACGATTTCATTCACATATCTTGAGGTCAGAGGTCAAGGGACCCCTTTGAAAATGGCCATGACAGTTTTTCCTCATCAAAATTTAGCACAAGTTTGGAGCGTTATTTAGCCTCCTTTACGACAAGCTAGTATGACACGGTTGGTAACAGTGGATTCCTTAGGTTTTTCTAGTTTCATATGTTCACTATAGCTTTGAAACTCAGCCTGCTACAACATAAAAATCACAAGTTGCGTTAACGTATTGTAGAAAGTAGTCGCGTTAAAAACTAATTTGCATTAACGTTACATTTGACAGCCCTATTTAGGATATTTCAATAGTTTTTTTAAACATTCCCATTTATTTAAAGAGTGTACTTGCATTATTGTGCCATTATATTATTATATCAGTGGCATAAAATGGTCTTAAAAACGACAATAAAATTGTTTATCGCAATGATTTCTTGGACAATGTATAGTCCAACAAAAGTAGTTATAGTGACAGGCCTAACTACATCAACAACAACAACTGAGAGCAGTTTTTAAAAGTGTTACTGTCTCTGAATGGATAATAAAGAGAGACTATTTAAAAGAAACAGTTAAACCTTATGTACAAATAAGGACGTGAATGCAAACCTGGAACCACTTAGCGTGGCGGAGAGACGCCAAGGCAGTTAGGCATTTCTGCCTGTCCAGAACGTCCGGCGGATCGTTGACTGTTCGCGTTGCTATTGACGAGGTGGGGTAAGAAGAAAAAGGTACAGTTTGACCAAGGGGGTCCGTTCTGTCTGGCAGCTCAGGGAGTAGCAGCTTTCCCCAAACCAGCAGCAGCAGGGAAAGGGGGTCCCAAGTAGCATAATGGTCACCTGTCACAGATCCCAGCTGACTTTCCACGGTGTGTTAAGGTGGAAGTAAAGGATGTCATAAAGACGGTAGTATTTACTATAGGATGTTCTTAATGTATTCACTGGATAAATGACTATAAACACCCCCTTCCCTCAGCCCCTTGGCTTGGGTTTGCTGCTCCCCCCCCCTCCTGAGACAGTGTGTCCAGTTGGTCAAAGGTCCAGCGTTCCTAAAAAAACTTCACAAACTAAAAGGCATTTAATTGTAAATCACAAGCATTTAGAGAATCTTCACGTCTGCCCCACACTGCAGCAAAACTGATGGGAGTCCCTCATCTAAAAAAGTGGCTTAAAAAAGGCCTTATTAAATATTGGAAACACAAAGAGCCATACCAGCTTTGTGCAAGTTTGAGCTCACTTTCTACACTACAAATACAATTCGACCTATCTAGCCGCAGCAAGTCTTAAGCTTCAGCAAGTGGATTTCCATTCTGCGCCACAACGAACAGCTGCATGAGTGATAGGACAGATTAAACACTGCTGAAAAACAGATGGTCAACGGAAAAGTATGCTTGCAACAGGGCTGCACGATGACAGCCAAATCACAATAATATTGAACTGAAATGAGAATTGTTCAGCACAACTCGTCCTAAATCAGGAAATCGGAACTGTTGAGTTGCTTATTAAAAATGGTAAAATCTTTAAGTAAAACTGTGTAAAACTGTTTTCTTAAAGCTCAACATACTAATAAATAAATTGATTTGATAATACTAATGTCACCAAAGTAAAATCCTTTATTATTGGGTATCCCTGATATCAAGTCTCAACCAATATTTATATATTTGCTTAAATATTAATTCATTGTGTCAGATACGTATTTAAGTAACAGCAGTAGCCTACTAAATCTGACACCTTATTTCTCACCGACTACTTGATCAAAATACATCTTTGTTCAAAGATATCACATTTATAAGCTTAAAGGGGACCTACTATGCTTATTTTCAGGTGAATACTTGTATTTTGGGTTCCTATTAAAACATGATTACATGCTTTAATGTTAAAAAAAAATGCTTTACTTTTCTCATATCGGCTGTGCTGCAGCACCTCTTTTCACCCTCTGTCTGAAACGCTCTGTCTGAGCTCCTGCCCTGCCCTCTCTAAAGCCCAGTCTGCTCTGATTGGTCAGCTAGCCCACTCTGTTGTGATTAATCAACCATGTCCATCTCTTCGGACTCTGCTCTCCAGCTCCGATCAAACTAGTTGTGTTTGACGGCGTGCCAAATTAGCCTCTAGGCAAAATGTGTTACTTGGTGACATCACCACGTTACTGGATAAAAAGGCGGGACTTCAAGCGAGGCGTTTCTAGGCAGTTCAGGAGCAACGTTTCTGTTGGGGAGAGTAACTCTTTGGCTTGGACTTTGTAACTTTTCAGACATTTTACATGCACAAAAAACAATATCACTCACTAAAGGAAAGGGAAAAGGCACAAAAGCATAATAGGTCCTCTTTAACTTATTGATATGATATGAATGAAAGACTAACTGGGAAAATGTGACTCCTGAAATTGACTTGATGTGATCAGCTGGAGAGAAGACTACAGAAAGACTTGGCGCACTTGTGATTGTACAGCAGTGTTACACAGTGGAGCACCAGCTAATAGGAGAAGCTGCTAGCTGAATGTTTTAAACACTGTTCGGTGCTAATGATATTAAGTGTCGAAGCTTAGCAAATCCATGCATTGGACAGTGTCAGTACTGCACCTGATCAAGTCTGAATGTTTGTGGAAACAAATCATGATCACAATCATTACACCATTTTAAATGCAGTGTAGTGAATGAACTAAAACTGCACTGAGACCGGTATGATTCCTTTAGTGGGACTTCAGCACTCCTTTTTGACCTTTAAATTAACTCGTTGAAACTTTAAAACTTCCACGTAAATACAGCTCATTCTGATCAACACAGAACACTCCACTAACCAACACTTCTATAAACAAACAAAAAGTGATTTAGTTGTTTCTACTTTTTTTCCTGTCTGGTTGAATTTATATATCAGTTTTGCTGCAGCTGGTGCCAAATGGACATGTTCAGCATCAAGTACATGCAATGCGCGCTTTAACTTGTTATTCTTGAAAAGCCTTCACTTTAAAACATGAAAACAATTCAACAAGAATAAACAAAATTTGTTTTTTTATGACTGTGGCATTGTTATTAACAACATGTGCAGAATGTATCAGCGACTACAGAGGAAATGCAGAGCTGGCAAACGCCAGTTTGTCCCAAAACGACGACGGGACTCTCGAGCCAGTGAAGAGCCAACATTCATTGGTCGTTCACTGGCATCGGTCTGAGACAGTCACTGTACAAGCTCCACTGAGGGTTAATGAGATTTCAGTGCAGAGCTACAGTTCAGTGGAGCAGTACAGTGTCTGCATACTGAGAACACACAGATCAGGCCTGTGGTAGCTGATCTAGCTGTACATACGTACCTTCTTCTTCTTCTTCGTCGTCGTCTTCGTCGTCTTCTTCTGCAGTTTTACTCTCTTGCTTCATCCCGTCGTCATCGTTGTCTTCTTCTTCTGCAGTTTTACTCTCTTGCTTCGTCCCGTCGTCATCTTCTTCTTCTTCTTTTGCTTCTTCTTCTTCTGCAGTTTTACTCTCTTTCTCCGTCCCGTCGTCGCAGTCTTCTTCTTTTTCTTCTTCTGCAGTTTTGCTCTCCTGCTTCGCCCCGACTTCCTCTTTTTCTTCCGCAGTTTTACTTTCTAGCTTCATCCTGACAAGAGGTGATGTCAGGTGGATAGTGAGAGTCAGGACCGAACCCTCCTTGGTGCACGTCACAACAAGGGCTGCATCTCCTGGACACTGGCTTACTGTGTATGTCCCCGCTGAACTTTCCTATTAAAAAGAGGAGCAAAACGTCAGGAAAGCAAAAGAGGGGCTCTTAATATCCGAGAAACAACAACAACGTAATTCTAAATCTGAAATGTTTTTATGGAGAATGATGTAAAAAAAAAAACTGTAGATACTCAATTCTACCTCGAGCTGTGCAGTTAATTTTTCAGCCACTTTATTAAGCAGAGTGATGGTAGGCTTGTTGGAGCAAAGCAGCACCAGCTCCAGGTCCTTGTCTCCCGTCAGCAGGAGACCCTTGGCCACCAGGCCGACTCTCATAACCCCACGCAGGACACGCTCTTGTGAATCACTGCTTACATTGTGAAGAGGAAGAAGGAATAAAAAGAATGATTTATTATTTATATAAAGGAGGAAAAACTGTGTTAACAGACTCGTTTTAAAAAACACCACTTGATATACCTTTTAAAAGGGAAATGAAACGTTTGACCAAGTTAAGCTGTTTTACTGAATGGATTTCCACTCTACTGAACAATTATATTACAAACATGACATGACGTTTCATCTTTCATGACAAGAGCGCCGCCATGTCGCAGTACTCTAGCCTGTGACATCACAAGGTTGGTTGGCTCGGCTGAGTTACACAGATACAACGGTAGAGGCTGTGAAAGACGGAGACTGAAGAGACACGGGACAGAAGAAAACAAAAGAGGGGACACAATTGTATTGTTCCTGGATGTAAAGATGAGTTCTACAACGTTTTAAGGACAAAACAGCCCATTTCCTAAACTGTCGCTGAAACGGAGATCGGATACATAACTGCAGCGCTGGCTAGTGGCACAAAGAGCCTACACTCCATCTCTCGACCTCTCCCCTCTCTAATCACCTGTCCCTCCTCATCTGCTGTCTCATTCAGACCGTTCAAAGACAGGGTCGCTGTGAAAATTAATGCTGAAAGCACTACTTTATTCTGAAGCCCACGTTTTAGCGTTTGTTTACGTTACTTGCCGGTAGCTTTAGCTAGCAAGCGGCTCAACAACACACAATACAATAGTGTCCGCACTTTTGTTTTTCTTCTTTCCCGTGTCTCCTCAGTCTCCGTCTTTCACCGTCTCTACCGTTGTATCTGTGTAACTCAGTCGAGCCAACTAACCATGTGACATCACAGGCTAGAGTACTGCAACATGGCGCCGCTCTTGCCGCAAAAAATTTAAAAAACAGATCTTATTTTTTCCTTTACACGATGACATTTGTCAAGTTTATTGTATAATTGTTCATTAGAGTGGAATTCCATTTAGTATACCAGCTCAACCTGGTTGAACACTTCACTTCCACTTTAAATCATTGGAACAACTGCCACAGACCAGTTGGACACGTCGCTCACCTCCCTTCCTCTGTGTTATCTGTCGGCGTATCCATCTCGTCGGACACAGTCTTAAGGGCACACTCCACACGGGAGACGATTGTCTGCACCGCCTCCAGCTCCTCTGGTGAAGGATACACTTCAGAGTGTTTGGCCATCACGTGGCGGTCATATGGCCCCGTCTGCACCCGTGGAGCTGCAGGTTCCTTAATTGGGAAATCAGAATAGGTAAGATTTATGTTGGACAAAAGATCAACATACTGTAGATGAGAGCAAATCTACCTTTCGTTTATACTGTAATCATATATTATTAAGTTATTGTTGTATTCATAATAGCAGTTCTGGCATTCCTTATTCAGTTTATTGCTACTTAGATGTATTCTAGTGAAATAACAATCTCATACCATATGAAAAGTAAAAATAGAATTGGGAAGTATAATATTAATAGTAATTGTAAATAAATCATGCACTTGGAAAAAAGAGACATGCATCAGATAGAGCTTTCATGCAAGAGGAAGAGCAATCTTTTTAAAGAACAAAAGAAGCTGGAAAACATTAGAGGTTCAATCTCAACGTGGAGGCTTGAAGAAGCGGATTAAATGACTCAAATTAAAAAGCCTGTGTATTATCAAGCCTTTGGGGAACGATTTAGCAGGTGAAACAAGAACCTGATGGTGCCGTCGGTCCTCATGATGCTCAATAGAAGCGACGTAATGATTGTATTGCCTCAGCTCCTCCTCGTAGCACAGGCAGTCATACCAGTAACGCAGGTCCTCGTATCTGGAAGGAGGAGATGACAAAATGAGGACAGCTTTGAAGACAAGCTCCAGTGTTCAAATCAAAAGCAGGTGCTACAGCAATGTAGATTTTTTTTGTGTGCAATTTGAACAGCAGGACCCTGTGAGGCTTGAACTACCCACTGTGCTTTAATATATATATTCTACATTTGGTTCAAAAGGCTGTGACAGCAGCACTGATCAGCTCAGTGGCAAACTCACCTGTTACCTGATCTGTCATAACTAGGTATGCACCGATACCAGATCGGTTATTGGGCCGATACTAACTCAAATAACTGGATCGGATATTGCCGACACTGGGGCCGATCTATTCAATTCAATTCTATGTTTATATACTATATACATTATATACTGGACTTTTAATTCCTGTTAAGTTTTGACCAATTTGTTTCTGCATTAAAAAGGTTTACACTTGAATTGTAATTCCTGTTAAGTTTGAAGATTTTTTACCAGGTTGTTGGTGCACAATTTCTTATTTCTTATCTACAATTGCCCCTCTGGGACAAACAAAGTGATTTGAATTGAATAGAATTGTTCTTCTTGACTGCTCTAGCCTCCTTTTTAATTATTTTGAATTTTTGAATTTATCTTTTTCATTTACAGTCAAAGTCTGCTCCAAAATTATTGGACTTCCTCTTAGAGCTCTCTCCACCCTATGCAAACAGCAGATGTTAAGGTCAGTTGGCAGGATCTTACAGGACGCCAGCTTTGCTGCCCAGGCTGCAGGACACAGAGGAGAAGGGCAACCTTTGTCCCCAAGGCTGTCCTGCTCCTCAACTCCCAACCATCCCCATACCTTTAAAGGGACTATTTGTAACTTTCAGAAATGCTTCTTAACAGCGACACCTGTGGCCGTGAAATCAACGAAAGTCAGCGTCGAGCTTGCCTGTTCTAAATAGACATGAACGAGCATCGCTCAAAACAGTGAGGCGACACACGTCAGCTAAAAGCACAACATCACTCTATATTTCAGCAGGAGAGAGCAGGGAGAGAGCAGAGGAGACCGGCACCCGGTCGGTAACGAGACGACAACGTAACTATCTGTACAGCCCCGTTACTTCCCAAGACACAGGAAAGCTCTGTTGGTCTGGAGGAGCTGCAGCATTTATTTCTGCACAAACGTCCCCTGTGCATTCAC
>CAKALG010039052.1:0-13771 GCA_916700815.1 Helicolenus hilgendorfi
TTTATTTATTTATCTATTTATTTCATTTTCTGTTGAGTGTAAATGAAGGAATTTTAAATCTGATCTGGATTTAATCTGATACCAGACACTTTAAATGAGCAGTTTAAATGTTTAAATTAACGATAACCCAGTTAAGAAGCTAGCTAAACAAACCATTATCTGACCTGAACCAAAGTGTTTTATCTGTGTGTGTTCAGATATCCCCGAGGACCCTCAGGCTGCAGAAGTTTATTACAACCAGGACGGATTTGATTCCTATTCAGAGGACGAAGAGACAACAACACCTGCGGAGACGCTTTACCTGTCTGACCCACAGGTGAGTCCGTCTGGTTCATTTTACTCATCAAGTGTTCCTTCACGTCCGTCTGAAGCTAAATAAACTCTTCAAAAAGCCTCTCGGATCAGCCGGAAAATGCATTGTGACAAAGCTGAAAACAGAAAACTGAATAACCATATAGACCATGATGCATTGCTGCAGATTAAACTAGCCAACAGGATATAAAGGAGTAACATAGATATTAATGCAGCAGAGATATTAATCCAGAAATATCAGATATAATAGGTACTCCCAGAGAATATTTTACTGACACAGCAATACTTTTACTGGAGACTACTTTAAGTACATCTTACTGCACAATGAATACTTTTAATTTAAGTACTTTAACTATATTTAGCAGCACAATGAATTATTTAACTACTTTAAGAACATTTTGCTATTAATACTTCATACTTTTACTTCAATAAGGTTTTGAATGCAGGAATTTTACTTGTAGTGGAGTACTATCGGCTGTGGCTCAGAGGGTAGAGCAGGTTGTCCACCAATCGGAAGGTCGGTGGTTTCGATCCCCGGCTGCTCCGGGTCACATGTCGATGTGTCCTTGAGCAAGACACTTAACCCCAAATTGCTCCCGAAGGCATAGCCATCGGTGTGTGAGTGAGTATTTAAATTAGATCCTGATGGGAAAAGTTGGCACCTTAGCAGCCTCTGCCATGAATATGTGTGTGAATGGGTGAATGCTGACATGCTTTGAGTGGTCGGATGACTAGAAAAGCGCTATATAAGTCCAAGTCCATTTATCACAGTGGGGTGTTAGTACTTTTACTGCAGTAAAAGATCTGAGAACTTCTTCCACGACTGCTTAGTAAAGTCACAATAGCGGTTTACTAGTTTTTACGGTCCATATATCCTGAACCTGATTAAAACCAGAATAAGACATGAAAGTGTGCACATGAAGATACTAATGACAAATAACATGACACAGAACAACTAATTAGATAATTAATTAATTCAATAAAATAATAATTATGTCCCTCCTTGGGCACCAACAAGTCCCTGTGATCCACTATTGTATTCATTCAGCACTGATTCTATCTATAATTATATCGTGATTTTATATACAATAATAAAAACATGTTGACCACAATGTGAGTAGAGAAGTATGATCCACGTTTCTGTGTTTACACTCGGTTCATCCTCGTTAACAGCCAGTGTTCAAAAGGCCAAATATTATTATGTATAGCTCCCTAATTAGGGCAGAGTACAATGTGTAATGTGAGTATAATGAGTGTGTGTGTGTGTGTGTGTGTGTGTGTGTGTGTGTGTGCGTGCGTGCGTGCGTGCGTGCGTGCGTGCGTGTGTGTTAGCCTTAGCTCGGATTAGCATGAAACACCCAGAGAGTATTCAGTGGGTGGAGGCTGAGCTTTGGTTTCATGTTTTAATTTGACGACAGTTCAGTTTGTGTTTGGGCTCAAATTAACATAATATGATTCTCACACTGAGCTGAGCCCCATAAGTCCTCTAATTAGAGACTTAACACATACACACACACACACACGCACACACGGGCAAGCCGTCCTGACCTGCTCATAACTAACATGCACATTATTAGTAGCTTATTTGCTGTTGATGAAAATAAACCAAAAAGTGCATCTGTTATTATTATATTAACTTCATTAAACCGTGCTGGTGTGTTTTTAGTTCACAAATCTGCGTCTCAGCAGATAAAATTAAGACGTGAAGAATAAAATCAAACAGTAAAAACATTAAGAGGGAAAAATATCACTCATCATAGCGGAGGAAAAACAGCAGAAATAATGGAGAGAAAAATAAAACACATTATTGTTCGCTGATGAGTTTTTAACGCCTAGCGTTTTCACATTTTCTGCTACTTTATAATTGTACTCTACTACATCTCAGAGGTAAATATTGTACTTTTTACTGCACTACATTTATTAGATAACTCAAATTACTCTCCAGAGTCATTCAAGAATAGAAGAATAGAATAGAGACTTTATTGTCATTGTCACGAAAACAACGAAAAACAGTTTAGCAGCTCTTTGCAGTAAAAACAAACATTAAAAACAACCATAAAAACATTCAAATCACAAAGTAGACAAATAAATAAGTGGATCATCAAGTGCAGGTGCCATGATTATGGTTCAGCAGCTAGTGTCCTCAGCCTTTGGGTGGGGGGGGTTCTACACATCATCAAGAATATTATCAGCCAATAGATGTGATTAACATATCAATACGACTTTAGTGATTCCCAGGAAATGCTACCCAGGAGTATATAAAGTAATATATATATAATATATAAAGTAGGACTGTCAAAGTTAACACAATAATAACGCGTTACCGCAAATTGGTTTTAACGCCACTAATTTCTTTAACGCATTAACGCATCTTGCGATTTTTATTTAAGTTCTTAACCTCTTGGGCCCAACCGCTGCAAAGTGAAGATACTGGCATCATGAAACTAATGAATCCATTGGTACCAACCATGTCATGCTAACTTGTCGGGAAGGAGACTAAACAACGCTCCAAGTTAGGTTTTATTTTGGCGAGGAAAAACTGTCATGGCCATTTTCAAAGGGGTCCTTTGACCTTTGAACTCAATATATGTGAATGTTTGAGGATTTGTGTCCAAAAAAAGTCCGAAAAAAAGTCTGAAAATTGTCTGGGAAAAAAAACCTGACTTCCAGATATGTGAATGAAAATGGGTTCTCTGGGTACCCACGAGTCTCCCCTTTACAGACATGCCCACTTTATGATAATCGCATGCAGTTTGGGGCAAGTCATGGTCAAGTCAGCACACTGACACACTGGGTACCCCTCTTGCGTTACTTTTGGAGCGTATCAATTCGGTCGGCTGATAATATTCAAAGCGGGTGGTTTTTCAATTTATCAAGATTAATTTTAGCTGTAGAGAAAATTCAGTTGGTCCCAATTCACCCAACACGCTCACACTTTCAAGCATATAGCAAAAAGAGGAGTCAGATAGCAGCTCCGCATCCCAGGACAATTACAGCCAATTTATAACAGCAGACCGACTGAAGGGACGAGTCCAATATACCGTCTACAGAGAGAGAGAGAGAGAGAGTACAGAGAGAGAGAGAGAGAGAGAGCTTATGAGAGACCAGCAGCTGATGGTGGTGGTGTGTTTGGGGTTCAGAGAAAATAGGAGGCTGGGAGAGATTAAACCTATTTGTCACCGCTGATAGTGATGACAGAAAAAAGAGGAGAGAAGAAGAGAAGAAATGGAGCGGAGCTGGATAATTAGTGGAGCTGAGACAGAACAGACCAGCAGCTAACAGCCTGCAACACTCAGGCTTTATTTCTCTGCTCTGTTGGCAATTATTTATATCTGTGCCAACTTGAATCTTA
This sequence comes from Helicolenus hilgendorfi, assembly GCA_916700815.1. NCBI lineage: Eukaryota > Metazoa > Chordata > Actinopteri > Perciformes > Sebastidae > Helicolenus > Helicolenus hilgendorfi. Next base: position 3,665 of record CAKALG010039052.1, read on the forward strand.
GTACTGATATCAAACAGTACCTAAATAACCTTCATTTTATATTTAACAAAAGTCTTCACATCATGAGTGCTGAATAGAGGAATTACACTAAATAAAATACAGCGTAGAGTTTGAACAGCGTCCTGATTTAGATGTTAAACTATCTGATCAACCACCAAACATTTGATGCTCATTTTTCGGTATTTAATGCTACAGAAACATCTCAGATGTTTGATATCCGGCCCTGATTAATATCATTCAGTAGAGCTTTGTTATCTAAATGCTTCATATCTGATGGAGTAACTTGAAATCATAATATGAATTGACAGCAGAAAAACGGTAATAAAAGCCGTCAAGTCTGATTTTGTTTCAGCACATTTCAGTTTCAATCTGATTCTTTTCTGTCGTCTGTGAAGTCTTTGTGTCGTTTGACTGACTTCTCATTAAAAACCTGTCTCCTAAAAATTAAGTTCCCAAACGATGAAACTGCACTGTGAATTATGTTTCAAAGGAAACCGGATTAGCTTTGTTTTAGACGTATCACAAATACGTTTGTAATAATAGTCCGCAAAGGTCTGCGTAGAGAGGAGGGAGGGGCGGTGGATGGTTCAAACAAACACGCCGGAGACTGCTGTTCATGTCCCGCATGAAACTAAATCAACGTTCATTTGTTTTTGTTTATGTCCGTAACTTAATAACGTAACATGTAGTAATTTGAATCCGAACCGTGATGTTTTTAACTAAACCTAACCTAAGTAGTTTGTTGCCAAATCAGTTTCTTTCTCAGCACAAAAAGACTTTGTTCTCTTTTAATCCAAACTCCTTTGATAGAAAGAATTGTTGACCAGAATCAGTTAAAGCAGCAGCGGGTAGAAATGTGATATGATTAAAAAAAGTTATTTTTATAAAACAGGTAAGGTGAGACGGGTAAAAAGACGATTTGACTACAGCAGTTGTGATATGATGAAATCAGAGCCATGTTTCATCATTTTCACCATCTTACATTCATCATTCACAACACAAAATTACCATTTATCAATTAAGAAAAGTGGCTTCAGGGGTGGAAGTAACAACAAATTATTGAAGAAAAGGGAAGTGATGAAAATGTAGTGATAAATTGTCATAAACATCTGATTTACATTAGACCCTGCTCCCTGCAGTCGAAACGCATTGAGTTCCTCAAAAGCCTCTTAGTTCTGGGGGAAAGTTCCTGCGGTCAAAACAGTGCTAGATTGCAGTCACATCAAATAAATAGCAAAGTCGTTACACAGTTCTCACAAAAACATAGCAAGTATCAGAGGATTCATATCCGGAAGTGACTTGTGTCGAGTTCAGACGACACGATTATAGAGTCACAAATTCTTCATGTTGGTCCCTGACCAATCGTCGCTCGCCGTCATCGGGAAGGAGGTGCTAGGGACCGACTTCCAGGAACAAGAATGTAAACAAACAATGGCGGCGTGTTTGATTCTGGCTGTGTGGAGCTCAAAAAACAAAGAAACAAAGAAAGAAAAAGTGATTGTCTTCTTTCTTCTGTTTCACAGTTCACAGACAAACATGTTTTGTCATAATCGGAGAGAGAACGTAAAACATTTGCCTGATTTTAAAGACGTTGTTCATAGTTGTCATCCACTATGATACACGGGATAAATCAGTGGTCGCCTGTTTCTGTTCCCAACGCCCTATGTCTGGGAGGTCATGTACGTAGTTTGGACCTGGCATTACAGAGACCAACTTGCTAAATGAACACATGACTTCCTGTGTTTGTCCTGAACGCTGGCCTTAGTCATGAATTCTAAAATGCAGAATATGCTGTAACTTTTTATCCAGGCTGTGTAAACACGGCTGACACACTGATCTGATGTGTGACTGTGTTGTTGGTACAGCAGCTATCTTTGGGTTTCCTTCACTGTCTCACCTCCTACTGACCGTCTGTCCTCAGACCGCCACAGCTGATCAAACCAGCTGTCACACGTGTAGGAAGCAGGAAGTCCAGTCAGACCACCAGACGTCTGGTCGCATGCTGTTGGCCTCATATTGAGTCACCGCTGCTTTGTATACAAACTTGATTTAGAACAAGACTCGGTCAGTGAAGTCAAGACTCAGTATGTGAATTTGTGGCTAAATTGTTACACAAATAGTCAGTGGTCATGTCTTAAACGTTTTGTGAACGTTTTTTTCTACTTATATCTTAATGTTTGATTGAAAGACAACTTATAATGAAGCAAATGACATTCAGCAATAAGTAAATGACTAGTAAACTGAAGGCTAACAGGCAACAACAGTTGTCAGTGTGTCAGTGTGCTGACTTGACTATGACTTGCCCCAAACTGCATGTGATTATCATAAAGTGGGCATGTCTGTAAAGGGGAGACTCGTGGGTACCCATAGAACCCATTTTCATTCACATATCTGGAGGTCAGAGGTCAAGGGACCCCTTTGAAAATGGCCATTACAGTTTTTCCTCGCCAAAATTTAGCGCAAGTTTGGAGCGTTATTTAACCTCCTTCACAACAAGCTAGCATGACATGGTTGGTACCAATGGATTCTTTAGGTTTTTTATTTTCATATGATACCCGAATCTTCACTCTAGCTTTAAAACTGAGCCATTACAACCTAAAAATCACAAGTTGCGTTAATGCTTTAAAGAAGTTAGTGCCATTAAAATGAATTTGTGTTAACGTGTTATTATCGTGTTAACTTTCACCTAATCTTTATCTTAAACACTTAAGTTTCATAATCTTAACCCAACTCTACCAGGAGAGGAACTAAAGATGTATGTGTCCACAGTAACTGTAATAACTTCAGACTGTTTATAGTATGAGCAGAAATGAAATGTTCCTGAGTGATGAACAGAAACACTTCCCTGTCAGTTATTAGTGTCTGGAGAGCTGATGGCAGCAATGAAGAAGAGAAGGGAGAGCTTATTGTCATAGATAATGAAAAATAATATGTATTGTTGGTTCAGTAGTTGTGTGTGGAGCAGAGTGGTATAGAGAGCTGGTTGAGTCTCTCCTTCACACTGAACTCCCTGAAGACGTTAACATGGCAGCTGATACTCGCTGTGTTTCCATCACACACAGCATGCAGGGAGGCTTACACACTCTGAAGCTGCACTTCTGTCACACTAAAGCTTTTGATTCTGGATTTCAGTCATATTTAAATGTGAATTCATTATTTGTAGGTTGTAGGTCTGTAGGTTGATTTATGTGTTATACAATCAGTACTGTGGTGGTGAAGTCAAACTAAATGTAGTTTCACTAAAATTGAAAGCACAGATGATTGGATTGATGAAACTCATGAGTCTGTCTGCAGGGACGTTTCTGGTCTATTGGTGCTCCAGGCCAAACATCCACTGGTGCCTCTGAGGAATCCGATTTATCACCAAATAACTGAGTAATATTTTACTTTGCTCGTCAGTGTCATGTCATCAATACAACAGTCAGTTTTCCACCCAAATTTAGCTCAAATTTGAAGAGAAATGTACAGTTGACAGTTTCTGGCAGACAACCACAACGCTGACACATCCACAAAGAGGATATGATGACGCCGTTGACAGGTGACCAAATGAAACACACCGTTACCTCGATTAACAATACAGATTTCTCAGGTTTGATTTATTCGTTTTTAGACATTTAATGTGGAAAAGTTACATGAGATGTTTTTGTGTTTCAAAAATACGGTATTGAGGCAATTTAAATCATTTATGATCATTAAAGGAACCTTCAGTGTTATTCCAGAACAGAAACTATACATTGAGTGTTAAAATAAATTATTGTTATTGTGGAGAATAATATCACACATAGCTGTTGTTGTTTTTTTATTTCTGCCGTCCCCAGGTCAGTGAGCTGGAGGCCATGATGAAGCACATGCAGAAAGTTCTGGAAGAGGAGCTGAGTGGTGAGTACACACACACATGGTATACTGTACACACTGGGGACATAAACATAGTACTCTGTAAAGAAAATACAATACACCGTTTGTGAGCACAATGTGATACTCAATTATTTCTCCTTATTTTCCACTCAAACTGGTTTTACTTTTCTTTTAAAGCAGAAAATATCGTCCAACACAAACAAACCAGCTGATGTTTAGTACACAGCTCAGTGTTGCTGCGAAGCAATAAACTGAAAACAAAACAATGAATCAGTTATTACTGAACGTACAGGCGGCTGACTTTAAAACACAACTTTGATGTGAAAGTGAAGCAAACATCACAGCTCATTTTGTAACCCTGCTACAGTATTAAATATGATATAAACATGACAAAATTCTTGTGTTTTTGTGTTAACGTTATTGTCAGTCGTTGAGTTCCCATGATGCTTTGTGCTCTCTGTGTAAAGTGCAGTTCTTTTTCATCAGCAGGAGTTCATATTTAATGGAATTACTAACAGACACACACTCTTAAGTATTGAATCAAGTCTAGAGGGACACACACACACTCAGCAGGCTGGCAGTGAGTTTACATTAGATCAATAAATGCAGTGGAAATCAGAACCATTTGCAGCTTCTGCAGCATTTTAACACTGAAGGAACCACAGCAAAGGCATGCAGTGAAAATGCATCAAACCCACGGGACTGCACCGCCCTGCGCGCTCATATGACATATCCAGTTCTGCCAGCTTCCTGCTGGCTGTATGCTGCTGTAATAATTCATCACTTTTATTATCTTATAATAAAACCACAGCTAGCTAGTAGCATGACATCAACAGAATTTAATGGAGTTGTAGGCTATTTACTAACACGCAGGGCGAAATCACAGGACTCTACCTCTTCTACATCCATGGTCTGTGGTCTACTGGACTCCATTTTGGATCCTTGACATGAAAAACACATCAAAATCTGTGTGCTGGATTTTTCTAACTTCCATTTATGTCCATCGCTCACTTTATGATCCTCTGGGAAGCAGCCGGGCAAAAGGTTTGATAAATAAATAAGTAAATAGTTATAATAGTATTCATATTTAGAATATTTTATTGTTCAATACATGACATTTCAGTAGAGACATTAAATATGACAATAGAATAGAAATATCTTAGTTTTACTTTTGCACGGCACTTTGTAGGCGGACGTTTTACTGGCTGACGTTGCATGGAACAAACAATTGACTTTCATTTCTTATTAATATACGTTCTTTGGCCATACACTCTCCTCCTGGCGAAGCAGTCCCCCGTTGACAGGAAGAACAATACAAAAATACGAGTCATTTTTTTGTTTTCGCTGCTTTGGATTTAATCCAATAAACAAACTTTCAAAGTTTATATGGACTGTACAGCCCCGGTTAGTATATATATACTGTATATACAGTATATACACAGTAAGATAGCAGTGTTATTTTGACCAGTTCTCAGAGTTTCAGCAGTTTGGTTGCGAGCTTATCAGAAAGCAAAACACTGCTCAAAGCTTTATAAAACCCTGTTCAGCTCCACCGCAGCAACTATTTTATGTTTTTATTTGTCACGATTGTGAGGTAAACAGTAGAAACACAGCGTTACAAAGTCATCTACCAGGAAGGACAGAGTGGTCGGATGGAGATGAATGAGTGTGTTTTCATGCAGATTTAAACATCAGATCACACTCTCCCCCAGCACTAATAAGTCTGTCCTTCCTGTGGAGACCAATGTTAATGACTGGATGTTTATCCCTGCAGTCTCTCTCCTCCCTGAGCTTATTCGTCCTCTTCCTCTCAGTCTTCAGTTCCTGTTGGCTTGGTTCAGTCACAATCTGTCCTCTGCTGTGAAACCTGTTCGTCTCGCTTCACTGACCTCCGAATAAAAAAATAAAAAAAACCCTCAACAGCTCAGCTGAAGATGAAACTTTGTTCGTTCTCTCCTCCTGTCACAGAGCACAGAGACTTCTCCTGCTAGAAATCCTGACAAAAATATATAAAAGTATCATGGACAGCTTTACCAGACGTCTTAAAGGGACAGTTCAACATTTGGGGAAATCCTCTTGTTCTGTTTTTATCCATATTTGATCTTTTGGTTGATGACGGTGACTTTTTAAATGTACATATGGACATTGTAGTTCTGGTAACTGTAATAAATTAATTGAAATATTTAAACACCATTTTAGAATAGGCGAAAATAACACATTTATACTGCATTCAAAAAACTGCATGTGATTATATGGGCATGTCTGTAAAGGGGAGACTCGTGGGTACCTATCAGAGTTTTAAGGGTTAATTTCTGGAAATTACTGATTATTTGATTGAAAATTATAATTGGTTAATAGAAGTTGGAGGAGCTAACACACAAACACTCTCTGGATTTTTTTAATATGAATGAATGCATGTTTATGCGTATTTATTCATGAATGCACTCATGTTCTATGTATGTACATGTTTCTACATGTATTTGCTGGTTGTTATGGTTACAACCAGATTTAATGAAAGAGCCTCTGATGGTCTGTCGTCATGTTAACTCTTTGTGTCATTCATCCTAGCCTTCAGGGGTTGGTTTGTAGTCTTGTTAGTGGTGGAGGAAGATGCTGCCAGATTGATCAGATTTCTCTTGATGCTTGTTGTTGATATTCCTGCTTCCCAGAGGATGAACCCTTCACTTATAAATGTCAGTGTTTGTGATTACCAACTAGTGCACAGGGACAGTTTGCAGCCAAGCGTGAATCAGTTGGTTTGAGGGTCGGCGGCTCCAAGTCTGAGGTCAAAATAGTGGATTGTTTGAGCTCAAGTATCTCAGGGTGTTGTTCATGAGTTAGGGTCAGACTGAGGGCGCTGTCCTACAGTGTTGTGGTGTAAACACGGAAAAAAGTTGAAGTGGAAGTCAAAAATCAATTACTGAAGGAAGCTAAAATATCAGTTAAAGTGCTGAAAGAGTTTGGGTAACACTTTATAATAACCTTCCTTTATAAATGGTAAATTCATAGTCAATTACACTTAGTTAATAGTTATTTTACTGTTAACATACAATGATATGATAATTAATAATGTTTATTAATTATAAATAATGATATAAACATCACACACACATTTTTCAGACTTTTTTTTAGACTTTTTTTCAGCCTAAAAATCACAAGTTGTTGTAATGCGTTAAAGAAATTTCAGCCAGACAACTCACGTTTGAAATGTTTATTTCAACAGAGAAACATTGTTTGGGGTCTGGACTCCGACCTCATCATTCCCTGCAGATATCATTCCATGAGATATTGGGAGTGATGATTAAACAATTCCCCCCGTCGGAGCCTGCAGGTGGATGCTGGGTTAGTGGTGGGGCTGAGAAAGCAGGCAGCGGCAGTATTTGTGCAGGGCAGCAGCAGCATTGAAGAGGCAGAGGGAGAGACAGGGAATTTTGCCGCTTAAATAGACCGCCCAATTGGGAGGGTGCGTTTGGTTTATGGTATTGAGAGTGAAGCATGTCACATGTGTTTGTAGCAGTGCAGCTCAAGTTGACTGCCTGAGCTAGCTCACAGGCGTCGCTCCGTTAGTGGCGTTAAAATTAATTTGCGTTACTTTTAGTTAGTTTCACACGGGACACGAACAGCGGTCTCCTGGTTGAAAGTGTTGTTAGAGTAATAAATAAAAGTATTTGAAATGTCAGTTAACGTGGAAACATTGAAAACAGTTGAAGTGTTGACAAAATGACAATGGAAGATCTAAAATAGTTGAGTTATGAAAGTTGAGAGTGAAAGCAGTTGAAAATGTACACCAGAATTTGGGTGTCCACCTGGCGTCCAGGTTTATTGATCCCTTAAGAAGCATGATTTCTGTGAGGTCATCAGCTCGTTAACTATCAGGGCTCGTTAACTATCAGGGCTCGTTAAGATTCAGAGCTCGTTACAGCTCAGAGTTTCTCATAATCAAAAGCCTCATTAAGACTCTGAGTCCGTAAAGATTCAAAGCTCGTTAAGACTCCCAACCTGTTGATACTCTGAATGTCTTTAACTCAGACATCACATCTGATGAAAACCACATCTTCACTCGTCATAATGCAGCCTGGTCATGTCTCAACTCATAGTGGGTTTAGAGTCAGTAGATTTCTATCTGTGTGTGTGTGTGTGTGTGTATGTTTAGACTCTGGCAGCAGCCGATATACTTCCATTATAATCCCATTAAATCAACTCCACAGACTCTACTGTGCTCTTATTAATGGAGGCAGAGCTGCAGGGAGAATAAACTACAGACATACAGTGGAACAAAATACAAGATTTGAAATAAAATGCTGTTGTTTCTGTCTGTAAACCAGGAGACCCAGCAGAGCCGGAGGCCGCTCAGAGCCCTCAGGGGCCCCCAATGATCAACAGCAGCCTGCTGGAGACCAGGATCCAACACCTGAGAGAGTGAGTCTGACAGAGGCTTTTATTTTGTAGTTTGAAGATCTGGTCCTAACATAATAAGAGCTTAAAGTGTCTTGCAGCTGGTGTAGTTGGAATATTTGGTAACATTTTATAATAACATCATTTATAAATGGTAAATTAATAGTTAATTAAACTTAGTTAAGTTATTTTACTGCGAACAAACAATTAAATGATAATCAATAATGATTACTAATTATTAGTAATGCTATATTTTAATTTTATCATTAGTTTGTGTAATATGAAATGATTTGTTTGTAAATTCTATATTTTATAAGATGATAACAATTACATTCTGATTACATTAGTAAACTATTTATTAACAGGTTATTGTTGGACACATTATAACATTTTATATTCTATATTAAGTATTTTTAATAATTACTAAATTATTTGTAAACATTTAAGAAGAAATATCAAATGAAATATAAAAAAATATATATAGACAGGTGTAGAGTAATAGTAAAATGAATGAACTATAATGTAAACAGGTATGTAGTAAATGTAGATACAAAATAAGAAGAGGTTGTAAACAGAGATAGATCTACTGTGACGGATAAACAGCTTGTTTATACTGTACAGGGATGGAAACAGTATGGAAGCAAGTGCAGCCAGTGCAGCAGATTATGTATGTGCAGTACCAGTAAGTAAAGTATGGCAGCAGCATAATATAGTTATAAAATTGTTGATGTAGCATAAGAGGGGCTTCATTTCTTCTATTCTGACGATACAGCTGACTTTGACTTTGTCTTTGCACAACATTTCTCTTCTGCTGAGTTTCTTCTTTTGGTTTGAGAGGAATCAGCTCAGACTTGAGCTCTGTCTCTCTGTGAGCAACTGTGAAAGTTTAATTTAAAATAATCCAATTATTCCAGACAAACACGCTGCCTGAAGCTGCAGCGTGTCGCCCCGCGTGGATCAGACTGTGATATGAACCAGATTCAGTTTGTTTGTGCAGATTAGAATGAAAGAAAGCAGAGAAAACAAACACACGCTGAGAACAGAGACATTAATACAACACAAAGATCTTTTAATAACATCTTCACCGCAAAGAACAAACACCACAACAAACATTTAGACAAATTGGAATCATGTGTAAAACACACAAAACACAGTACAGGTGTGAACAGTAGAAACTCACTCTCCTCTCCTTTCATTAGCTCTCACCTGTAACAGGTCTGGGAAGATGTATTATTATTTATTTATCTAATGAATGAACACAGGTGTAAAAGTAGTTGTGTGGATCAAATCAGAACTAGACTGAGTGAATGAATGACGTCATACAAGAAGCATGAAGAGCTGAAAACATGATGAGGAGGCTGTAACCTTCCTCACATTAATACATGAAACTAAACACACCATCTTGGTATTTGGCCGTCGCCGTTTTGGTTTGAGGTTGTCACAATCTTGGTTTTTGGCCGTCGCCATCTCTTTTTCTGCTATCGCCATCTTGGTATTTGGCCGTCTTCATCTTGGTGTTTGGTCGTCGCCATCTTGGCGTTTTGCAACCAGAAGGGACACGAGAGGGTGGAGCTAAGAACGCTGAATAAGGTCATTTGACTAGTACAAAAGAAAATTGCGATTGTTGTCATTTGTTAAAGTGACAAAACACGTCAGTGGGGCCGTAAAGTGGTCGCAGCAGCGGATGCATTGATGCAGCTCTTTAGAATTCAGTGATTAGTGCTGAGAGATTATTTAGACTTGCTGCTCTGCTCTCATTGGCTGGCGGTGGAAGGTGGGGTCATCTGATTGGTGGCAGGTGGCCGGGGTTGATGAAACTGAGAACCTGCGCTCCCCACTTCGATTAGGGTCAGCTCG
>CAKALG010039055.1:0-16082 GCA_916700815.1 Helicolenus hilgendorfi
GGGGCTTTCCCAGTGCACATTCTTTTTCCATTCAGATATTTCCTTTTGCCGTCTCGATATCAATGTGCAAAATCAGATGAAGGGCAAAGTAACAAGGGAGTAAAGTAAAAAACAAAACCAAAATTAAATTAGTCTAACATAGTTTTAAAATGTTTTTCCATATGTTGTCATGTATGAAAAGACCCAAAATGAACACTGTAAGCGGACTACTTGATTACTACAAGCAAATTATTTAAACAGCATTTGTATAGGAATGATTCTGTCCCAAGCTTTTTGATCCATATAAGCGGTTGATCACTGTAACCGTGATCACTATAAGCGGTTTCCACTGTATTTGGATATGAACAGATATTAAAAGGAACTTCTAGTAGACAGCTAGGTTCACCCTCAAGTCCTTTCCCAAGTTAAGGGTCAAGGAATTTGGTTACCACCCAACCCACCCACTCTGCTGTCCTCAACTGTCTCTTTACATGCATAAATGACGAAAGGGAGGTCATTCAGGTTTATGTCCACAGCCCTTCTGAGAGCTCCAAACCTCACCTTTAATCACCCAAAAGCACATTCAATCAGCCTCGACATGTTTAATGTGTTCCCTGCTTTGGCCTCCTGTGACTGGAACATTCTTCAAATGTAAAGTAGTAATTAGTCTGAGCAGTGCTAACAAAATATAATAAGGCCGGTAGTCCGTCATCTTTGTTATTGTTTCTGGCGCATGCTGATTACACAAAAGCAACAATGTGGGCATGCGTGATATGAGAGGACGTCATCGTTTCCCAAACGCTCCGTTTTACACGTCCACACCGACACAAAGTAACCAGAGTTTTTAAAAATCTGCACCTTAAAAGGTCAAAAATATCAGTTTTTGTGAAAAACGTTGAGGAAAATATCAGTTTTTTTTAAATATCTGTATACGTGTAGACAGGGCCTCGGACTTCCTTTTTATTTTTCCTTTTTTTATTGAGGGTGTGATTCAAATACAAATCTTTATGCGTATTTGATGAATTTCAGTACAGGTTTAAAATGTGTTATTTAGTATATATTGTGAGCAGCTAAACTTCTACATGTACATACTGTACGAGGAGTAGGAGCAGTAGAAAACAATTTAACGCAGAAAATGAATCCGTCTAGACGTTTTTTAACAACTTCACATGTGTATGTGTGCATGGGCAGCTCTATCCAGATGTAACTACTGTATAAGTGAATGCTGATCTTCATGCAGCCATGTGTTAGCTGAACAGCTGAACAGAGTGCAAATAACCAGGAGAGGTCGCTGTTTGACTGTGTATACAAACAGCTATGTTGCACTGGGTAGGATGAAGTGGGAAGCTGAGAGCAATAAAGGTAGTTGTAAAACAGCAGAGAAATAGGCAGTACTACTGCATACAGCTGTATTCGTTGAACCATAGTGTGCTGTAATATGGTCAGAATTGTAACAATACCCCGCTTAGCTTGCAGCCATACTGAGCCAAGCCAATGAAAATATACTCATTCCACTCATTCGTCCCCTCCTACCAGAGACCCCCATGCTGGATGACGGGGAGGAGGGAGGAGTGAGGCTTTGGCATCTGGTGAAAGCCAACGAGGAGTCGGAGCTACCCAAACACAGGAGAGGTAGTCTGAGGGAGAGGGGCGGCGAGAGGGCCAAGGCTATCCCCGAGATCTACCTGACACGTCTGCTCTCCATGAAGGTAAAACAGTCAAATCAAGGTGGTGCTCACTCACTCACTCATATTTGTTTTTGCATGGCCAAATGTCTGTAGTGGGCTCAGTTTTAAAGCTGGAGGGAAGATACCGGTATCATATGAAACTGGACGACCTGGAGTTGGGGTGGATGAGGGGCCCAATTTGTAAAGTCTGTCCATAATTCCTAATGGCTGGCCTGCGTCGCACACACAGCAGCATAAACCGTAAAGTCACAGCCACACACACACACACACATCATGTCGCCGGTGTGGAAGTTCTTCAGCGTGAGTGAAGAAGACGTAAAGCTCGCAAAAGTGGGATATACTGCAATCCATTTTCAGCTGGATTTTATTTGTCCAGTACTTTTATTTTGAGATTCGTTTGAGAGATTGAGAGAGGAGGTCCTGTAACGTTTTGCACTCGATTCGAATGTTACGAGGCCATTAAATAGGCATTATCAGTGGCTATAAGCACCATAGATGTGGGTCAGTAGGGGCCTACTACGCCTACTGCGTTGTAAAAGTGAAAGTGGAAATTAAAAGTTACACGTTCTAACATGTGGTAAAACTGAATGAAATGTCACGTTTTGAACACAAACAAAAATACTTATTTAGGTTTAGGCAACAAAACTACAACTTCTTTAAGTTTAGGTAAATAAACACAATTTTTTTTATGTTTAGGCAACAAACTACAACTTTGTTAGGTCTAAGAAAAAAATACATTTTCTTTAGGTTTAAGCAATAAAACTACATTTTCTTTAGGTTTAGGCAATAAAACTACAACTTCTTTGGGTTTAAGTAAAAAAAAAAAAACTCTTGGTTAAGTTCACTGAAAAACATCATGTTTTGTATTAAAATAACTACGAACACAAAGACTACACATTGTTGGTTTCACACGGGATGCGAACTCTAGTCTCCTGGATGTAAACCCTGTGTTTTGTGTCCTGTCGTTTTCTTTTATACCTTCTTTCGGTGATCTACCACGTGGATAGATGATAAAACCTACTAGTGGGTGTAGTAGGCCCCTATTGACCCATATCTATAGGGCGGATGACGCCTATTTAATAGCCTGACAACAGTCTAATCGGCTGGTTTTTTTTGTTTGTTTTTTTAGAAAATGTACGTTATTTAATATTCACAATGTTTTATTATGGACATACAATTGAATTTGAATTTGTACATGAAAGTAAAGTTACAGAAATGTATGTGTATGCTGTCAATTATAGTTCTTAGAAAGAAAGAAAATCGGGATAAGCAGGTTAGACTTTTAAAAAATCGGAATCAGCCAAGAAAATTTCAATCGGTGTGTCTCTAGAATGAAGACATTGGATTCAGGTCTGTGTGTCTGAATGTATGTATGGGTTGCAGATGTACAGTATGTTTATATGTACAGGGGTTAGGCAAAAAGGCCAGTAGTAGCAAAGTAATAATCACAATTACAGCAAATGGCAAAAAATGACAATAATAAGAATTCTGTGTGTGAATGTGTGAATGCATGTGTGCAGATGTGTGTATAGATCTGGTTTATTTATCTGTTTCATTTCCTCTGCTCCGTCTCAGGGCACACTGCAGAAGTTTGTGGATGATTTATTCACTGCGATCCTCAGCACCAGTCGTCCCGTACCTCTGGCTGTCAAATACTTTTTCGACCTGCTGGATGAGCAGGCTCTGCTGCACAACATCACGGACCCTGAGACCATCCACATCTGGAAAACCAACAGGTAACTGTGCCATCAGCAGATCGCTAAAGGTTTGGGTGTTAAGACGCAGGACTGGCAGCCAGCACTGGTCACAGGCCAACTTCTGGTGGGCCGACATATGAGAGATATTATAAACACGCTTCACGGGGAATATCATCCAAAGGTTTAAGAACCTCTTGTGTCAGTAAAGCCACACAGAACATGTGGACAACAGCTGATCACATGGTTTTACACCTGATGTTGAGATACATTTGAAATGCCAGAGCTTTACCAGTACTTTTTGTGCATTACTTAACAATATCAAAGATATCTCTTAAGTGGTTCCTCCTTTTCATACTTTCGTAGTTTGGTTCATTTGGTAAGAAAACTATGAAATAGGGCTGTCCATCAATTAAAATATTTAATCGCAATTAATCGCATGTTTTTTTATCTGTTCAAAATGCACCTTAAAGGGAGATATGTCAAGTATTTAATACTCTTATCAACATGGGAGTAAACAAATATGCTTGCTTTATGTAAATGTATGTACATATTTATTATTGGAAATCAATTAACAACACAAAAAAATTACAGATATTGTCCAGAAACCCTCACAGGTACTGTAACATGGCAAACTGCAGCCCAACAGGCAACAACAACTGTCAGTGTGTCAGTGTGCTGACTTGCCCCAAACTGCATGTGATTATCATAAAGTGGCCATGTCTGTAAAGGGGAGACCCGTGGGTACCCATAGAACCCATTTTCAAGATCTTTATCTTTTGAATTCATGCTGAAAGTACATATCTACTATCATAAAATGTTGTGGTTAACCTGCTTTGTTTGGCCCCATAAACAACCCTCACCAGAGTCAGTGTTAAAACACCATCCAAAGAACTCTCTGGTGTTCGCCAAAGTAATCTGAACAAAAGGTTCATTGAAGCATCTCTTTTCTTTTTTTTTGTCTGACATATGAATATGCTATCTTGATATAAATTATAATCCATCAGTGGATCACTGTCTTACATACTTTTTTCTTGTCTCGTCAAACAGTTTACCGCTGCGGTTCTGGATCAATATCCTTAAGAACCCACAGTTCATCTTTGATGTGCAGACCTCAGACCACGTGGATGCCGTGCTGTCCGTCATCGCCCAGACCTTCATGGATTCCTGCACCATCGCAGACCACAAACTGGGACGGGTGAGCTTAACCACTTTAAGGCACTGCCAGTGTTATAGAACAGTATAATTACTGTGCTATTAAATAAATAAATCCAAAAACACTATACCAGCACAATAGGGTGAGATGATATTACTGCACTAAACCAAATAATATAAATCATCTCATGATGGTCCCTCAAGCGTGTGGTTTGTACCAGAAGTAGGGATGCTAATTTTGAATTTTTTTCTAACCGATAACCGACCCTCGTTAACTGATTATTAACTGTTAACCGACAACATAAGTACGTCGCATGCAGCGGCATTAAAATTCTTAATGTCGGTTAATTATTAACATCCCTAACCAGAAGCATAGTTAAATCAACAAAGCTTTATATTCACCTGTTTTATGTGATATTCAGGTCACGCTTCTCCATCTGTCTTCCTTTGCACAGGACTCTCCCATCAACAAGTTGCTGTACGCCAGAGACATCCCGCGCTACAAACAGATGGTGGAGCGGTAAGAATATGGCAGCAAGTTGCCCCACTGACCCCAGGCATAAAATAACATTCTGGAGGAGAGAGGGAGGGAGGGAGGGAGGGAAGGAAGGAGAGAGATGCCTAGGACAATCTGTCAGTGCCAGACAGAGGGTAGACTAAGCCTGCGAGGCTTCCGTGCATGGATGGTCTGAGAGCAGACTGCTACACTTACTACTGTCTGCTGCGCATTAAACCCTGCAGGTTATACACTGGTGATGTATTAAAGCTTTGCTTAGCAGGGTTTTAATGTAACAAATATGCCTGGTTTATAAGACTTATTAGTCTTATCTCTTCACATTTTTCCCCATTGATATGCTGTAAATCTATCCCATTTCCCCATATCAGAATAAACAGCATAAACGGTTGCACATCTTTTAGGGATGGTAAATAATAATTAGGGCTGTCGAAAGTTAATGCGCCAATAACGTGTTAACACAAATTTGTTTTCACGCCACTAATTTCTTTAACACATTAACGCAACTTGCGATTTTTAGGTGGTAGCGGGCTCAGTTTTAAAGGTAGAGTGGATATACCGGCATCATATGAAACTAGAAAAAAACTAAGGAATCCGTAGCACAGCCAATAGGAACGCTCTCTCTCTTTTAAATGACCTGTGATTGGCTGAAGTCTCCCATCACGGGCTGGATTTTCTAAAGCCTGAAAACAGAGCCATGAGGAGGTGCAAAAGTTCTCTCAGAATACTTGAATTACAACATGCTGAAAGGTTATTATGGATTTTTTTGCCCAATGATGCCAAAAACATTCTACCTACTGCAGGTTTAATGTCCAAAACCACATTATTTTCCTCATACTGTCTGTCTGAGTATACCTGTGCCACTCTCTCTTTCTCTGTCTTTAAGCCCCGCCCCACAGCAGGCTGTGATTGGCTTGTGAGAAAAATGTAGTGCACCTTTGCAAAGAAAGCTGTTGGCGATATAATCTAACGAGCCTATATTTGACATTCACAACTGCCTACTATACTAGCAGTACGTACTGATTTGGCCAAAATGCAGTATGCAAACAAATGCAAAATCTATAGTTCGCCAAAAATACCTGGCATTTTGGCAATTTTACAAAAATGTATGGCAAATAGAAAATTTACAAAATATAATAGTAGAAAAGAATAGAAAGAGTACCTGCTATCATGTTGTTTTCATTTCACCAATAACAGTTAATTCCTTCTTTCCTATATAACTCTATACTCCTCTCTCTCCAGGTATTACGCAGACATCCGTCAGACCATCTCCGCCAGTGACCAGGAGATGAACTCAGCTCTAGCAGAACTCTCTCGTGTATGTTACCCACTCTTTGTTTTCCCATTTTGCAAGAATAACTTTTTTTAAGTTAAGGTTGAACACGTAAATCATTTCAGGTCCCGGAAGTTTTCCATCTGGGTGGTTGCCGGACAAGCTAGATGTGGAGTTTGAAATGAAATATGAATGGCAACCGATGCAGTTTTTAACAGCCTGACAGTTTCCTCACCTCTCCATTTTTACTCTCACACAACAGAATTACGCCGCCGAGGTCAACTGCCTGGTGGCTTTACATGAGCTGTACAAGTACATCAACAAATACTATGATCAAGTGAGTACAATGAAAGTACAATAAACACTACCGTTGGGTTCAGATTTATCTTGACTAAGTATACAAATGATTGAATCTCTGCATGTTGAATTTGTATAATATAAGCGATAGTTACCATTAGGCTTGAATTTGCCATGTTATGATTTGTGCATATTTTTTATGCTAAATGCAGTACCTTTGAGGGTTTCTCGACAATATCTGTCATTGTTTTGTGTTGTTAATTGACTTCCAATAATAAATATATACATACATTTGCATAAAGCAGCATATTTGCCCACTCCCATGTTGATAAGAATATTAAATACTTGACACATTTCTTTTTAAGGTATATTTTTAACAGATACAAAAAGTGTGATTAATTTGCGATTAATCGATTTAATCGATTGAAAGCCATAGCAATTACACAATATTTACATGCAAATCGAAATAAGTCAAATTGCAATGATATCCGTGTTCCGTCAGATTATCACGGCCCTGGAAGAGGACTCCACAGCCCAGAAGATGCAGCTCGGTTACAGGCTCCAACAGATTGCAGCTGCTGTAGAAAACAAAGTCACAGACCTATGACCCAAAGGACGGGATGGATTTTCCTTTTAACCTCGAAGAGAGGAAAACAACGGGAGAAGGTTCTGTCTCCTGGAGGAAAAAAAAAAAGCTGAAGGAGGGCAGAAGGAACATTGTGGCACATACTGGGATTTCGCTGTCATTTTGACCGGAGAAATTATCTCAAGAGGATCACCGACGCTTGGCCATGTCTCCTTAAATTTCCTAACACTTTGGAGTAAAGTGGCAGTGCTCTGAGGTGGGGAAAAAAGAAGAAAATGTGAAATGAAGCACATTAAAAACAAAGGAAATTCCTCTGAACTTTGACATCTCTCGTAAGGATTTGCCAAGTCGCATTCACACTAAAGGGAGACGCAACACGAAAAGAGATCTCTCTGTTTTTTGTCCGACTCTACGCGGACTTGGAAGGTTTTTTCTTGACAAACTGCACTGAACATTCCTGCAAGTTTACAGCGATACTTCTTAGTCCTCTGCAGAGGAACAGATGCTGTATGCGGTGTGCTGGATGAAGAAACCGTGGACGAGGAGGAAAAGGGAAAAAAAGGAGGACTTTAATAATGTCTGTGGAATTTTGTACCGCGCTATGTCAAAGTCTTACATAAAGGACAAACACATAATGACAAAGTGCTGTGGAGGCCTGAGCGACCGCTTACTCGAAGGACGTTTTCATTCTGCTTTTTAGCTTCCTTAAATCATTCTACCAAGTCTTACTCTATGACTTTTAATTAGCTGTTACTGGACGGTTTGTTGTTCTGTTTAAACGGTTTCCCAGGATTACATTTTTTTAAGCTTCACATCGCCATTTTACTGCAATTTCTAGATGCTGCCTCGTAGTTTGAACTGAAAACCAGTGTTTTTGTAAGTGTTGATTTTATTTTGTCGAGGACGTAGTACGTGAGTACCTGCTTTCTTCTCATGATGACCTACTGCTTATTGTGAATGTACCTTTTCTTAGGCACAAATGGTGATATCAATTTTGTAAACAATTGTATTTCTATGTATTACCCAAGACAATTTGGCACAGGTACTTCTAGCTAACTCATTAACTGATCCGTCCTTAAGAAAATCATGAAAGTAAAACCTTTAACAACATGTAGATAAAATCCATAACAGCACTACTGTAATCTGTACTAATTTTCAATGAAAAAAAAAAAGATCTTAACACGTATGAAAGACCAAGCCTGACTTATTGAAAATAAATGCACAAAGGAATTGAGAAATATTTATGTTTTACTTCCACTTCAGTATTTATTTCCCTTGCCCATTTTCCATTTTGTGTAATATTCTTCCACAGGATGTTTTTTGTATGTGTATGAATGACAGTATTTTTTTTTCCGTAACTAGGTTGTCATAAAAGCAGTCCTATTCATGGATCGTAAATCTGAAGGTGAATGTGTAAATAAATGTTGTGGAATTAGATTACTACATATTTATAAGGTTACTTCTTTATATATGTGCATTTCATACATGTATTTAAATTGTCCAATTCATGTTTTATTCATTTTTGTTTTATTTAAGTCAGATTTGATCTTCCATATTTCTAAGATGTTTTGACTACTGTCTATACATTATGTTGTTTTTGGATTCTCCACGCAGCCAGTACCCACATGCTTTGTTATCCCTTCCCCCACTTGAATACACCAAAGTCACATTTTGCAATTGAAATTTAGTCTCCAGAGTTTGCGTGTTCTCCCCGTGTTAGCGTGGGTTTACTCCGGTGCTCAGGTTTCCTCCCACAGTCCAAAGACATGCAGGTTAGGTTACTTGTTGACTCTAAATTGCCCGTAGGTGTGAATGTGAGCGTGAATGGTTGTCTGTGTCTATATGTCAGCCCTGTGATAGTCTGGCGACCTGTCCAGGGTGTACCCCGCCTTCGCCCAATGTCAGGTGGGGTCGGCTCCAAAGCTGCACTTCTTTATCTTTAAAAAAGAATTCTTCCCTTTCTCTAAAGACTTAAATCAGAAAATATGATTAATAAACAAAGATGCCGGTGTTCCCCGTTGCTCTGTGATGCCACATGTGAAAGTCTTTTACTATTTTTTTTTTTTTTCCAATTTAATTTATTTTTAATTTATTTTATTGCATATGTTGTTGGTTATTATTTTTGGACATATGAACATAATAGTGGTTATGCCCCTCGAAATCAGATGGTACATCATGTGTTTTTGTTTTTTACTTTGTGGTGTTTATATTTACCCTCAAGATAGCAGTGAGGAGCTACTACAAGTCAAAATCAGATTCACAATAATATTAACAGTTTCAATCTCTCCTTTTATATTTTGCATCAGTTTTAGAAGCAGTAGTGAAGTATGATTTTTAATGTTGCAAGTGATTATTTTGTACATCCAGAAAAAAACATTCTTTGCACATTAGTGTTTCTTGTGGCTTATTAGTGTATGCAAAGCTCAGCTCTGATGTTTTACCATTTCCCTGTAGATACATACTGCTCTTAAGTAATCCTGACTCTAGTGTTCACTTACTAATGGATAGGATGAACCTAACAACAACTTAATGTGATGCAATAAAGTGGTACCGATGTTAATGAATGTGTACATTTGTTTTGCTATTAGCATGTCTTTTTTTGTTAGTCCACTGTTGGTCCAGTTCAGAGAAAATTTAAGTCCTTTGAATCAACACATAGGTTTCACTCTCACATTCATATATTTTTAACCAACACATTCATGTTTCATTCTCATATTTATACATTTTTAACCAACACATTCATACGTTTCACTCTCATATTCATACATTTTTAACCAACAGGTTTCACCATCATGTTTATATATTTTTAACCAACACATTCATACATTTCACTCTCATATTTATATATATTTAACTAACACATTCATACGTTTCACTCTCACATTCATATATTTTTAACCAACACATTCATGTTTCAATCTCATATTTATATATTTTAACTAACACATTCATAAGTTTCACTCTCATTTATACATTTTTAACCAACACATTCATACGTTTCAGTCTCATTTATATATATTTAACTAACACATTCATACGTTTCACTCACATTCATACATTTTTAACCAACACATGTTTCATTCTCATGTTTATATATTTTGAACTAACACATTCATACATTTCACTCTCGCATTTATATATTTTTAACTAACACATTCATACGTTTCACTCTCACATTCATACATTTTTAACCAACACATGTTTCATTCTCATGTTTATATATTTTTGAACTAACACATTCATACATTTCACTCTCACATTTATATATTTTTAACTAACACATTCATACATTTCACTCTCATATTCATATATTTAATTTACGCATTCATAGATCAAATACATTTAGTATTTTAAATAATATGTAGTCTATATGTAAGAAAAAAATGCATGTGTGTTCGTAAGAAGAAAATATATGTATGTCTGGAGAAAACATGCATGTAAGAGAAGAATTATGCATGTGTGAGTGAGAGAGTATAGTGGAAATGGAAGGCAGGTCATTTATCACAGTGGGATTGTCTGAGAAGCTCGAGCAGGGTCACGATCAGCATGGAATGGGGAATAGAGACGCGAGTACTGCAGCAAGCCGTTGGGGTATTAAGAAATATTTTATCCCCTCACATCCTTGTCCTCGTCCCACGAGTGGCAGAGGGCAGGCTCATTTGCACCCAATGCTCCTCACAGCATGGTGGAAAATGAGATGAGAGCGCTTTTCAGACCGAAGGCCTGTACTACAACGCAGGATTTGGGGTTAGCGCGGTAACTTCAGTGCCTCGGTGTGCAGATCGTATCTTAATATTACACAAATATGAAGAAGTTAAAGTTATAATTCAGGCTAAAAGCAACACAGTTTAAACTGACTGGCTGTGGGTGCTTACCGCTTTGAATTATGTTTTAATATTTATTTTTTTAACTTGATCTCAAGTCCGTTTCACACCACCGGAGTCCGGGACGCAGCTGGGAGAAGGCTGAAATAGTCATACACGCCACATCATTAACAAAGGGCATAAGGAAGTGTAATTTATTCATCCATTATGTTGTGAAAGCTTTTTATAATATCACTGTCCTATCTCGACGGCTATATCCGACTTTTGAGTATTCCGTTAAATTAATGTCTGTTAATTTACGCATTCACATGTTGGCAATTTATTCTTTTGCCAGTAGTCCTTCCTGCATTTGGCAGCTTCAACTGTGTTACTTTTAGTCTTATGTGTTTAACTTCTTTGGATTATTGAGAAGATACCCTGGGTATGTTGAACTCGCTTCGTAGTACAGGCCTCTGATGTTCCTCGTCTACAAGCAGCATAATTCCTGTCCTACACTGTGTATTGTGACAACCCTCTCCACCCTGTCTGCCTGTTACTTGTTTTTTTTGTGGCTGCTTTCTTTGCAGGTACTGGAGGTGGGCGTGTCAGAGGGCCATCAGCAAACTGGCAACACCTGGGCTCATCAACAACACTAGCAACACCTGGGTCCTGTGTGCCAGTGCTTTAAAAATCCTCTTGAAGCTCAGTTGCTGGCTCTCTCCTCCCTGAGACACCCATTTGGTTTTTGGTTGATGTTTTTGCTCTGTGTTGCTGCATTTACACACTTTTCCACTCATGGGCTGCAGTTGAAAAGTTTTTTTTTTTTGCTTAAGAAGGTTCCTAGCTGATAGACTGGCGACCTGTTGGTTGCTGGTTTAACACCTAGTGAGGAAGAGTACATGCTCTCCACCTTCCTCTCCCAGCTACCCACCAAAAGGCACAAGATGGCATGTTGGCAGAAAGCAGTCTGAGAAGGAGGAAGCCAGAGATGCTGCTTTAATGGAACAGAATTAGAAGTTCCTTGGCCTTTTTGCAGAGCTAGTAAAAAAAAAAAAAAAAGAAACTAAAACAAATGAAGAGCTTTGCATATGGATAACAGATGTGGAGTCCTGTTGTGTTAATTGAAAGAAATCAAATGCAAACTTAAGTTAATGCATGAAGCATAGTATTGAGCAACACATTGCTCCGATCCACAAACTAAAGCCACCCACCTGTCAGAGCTGTCCCTGGACACTGCTCTCATCACTGCCTAACTCGCTGTACTGTGCAAGCCCCTTCCTCCCACCTCTTACAAGAATACTAATACATGTCTGGAGCCCCTTTTCCAGAACTGTCACCTCAAACACGTGAGATTTCTGCTGTTCGTGATAATTGTGTTATTAAAGCAGCAGCAGCAGCAGGCAGAATGTTTTTGGCATCATTGGGCAAAAATTCCATAATAACCTTTCAGCATATTGTAATTCAAGTGTTCTGAGAGAAAACTAAACTTCTGCACCTCCTCATGGCTCTGTTTTCAGACTTTAGAAAATGTAGACCGTGGCGGGAGACTTTGGCCAATCACGGGTCATTTCAGAGAGAGAGAGAGCGTTCCTATTGCCTCCTCATCACAAACTTTCTCATTTTACAGCTAAACAGTACACTACAATATGTTTTATGTGAGAAATAGGCATTACAGTAATAGAATATTGGTTCATATTTGATCAGCGCCGCCTACTTTGACCATTCAATTGGAGTTTGCGAGTGATTGACAGCTGCTCAGAGACAGCAAGGCTCCAGATCAGCTCTGATTGGTTGTTTTCCTCCGGTCTGTGAAATCTTGCAGATGCCATTAGGAGCACCGGAGGACACAGAGGCACATGATTTTTTTAAGGTTACCTGTCTCGTGCACTACTGTCAGGATATAGTGACCGTTTTATGAAAAATAACTTTTTTTTTTAAATCATATTTGCTCCAATCTGCCTACTCTAGCTTTAACTGTGATACACATGAATAAAGGTAGAAGTACCCGAATCCAAAGTGACCGACCTACTCGTACAAGCGAAATACAATGACACATGAAAAAATGAGTCCAGCAACACATGTAGGCTATTAATGCAGGCCATGTCCTATTTACTCAATACTTCCATTTACATCCAGACACTATATTTATTATTTAGAATAGTTTGCCTGAGTTTGAATAGTAGTGATACTTTTCCACTTATTTTACAGAGTGAATGAGTTGAGTGTTTCTTAGGCAGCCTTAAGAGCTGGTCTTTGCATCTCACAGAAAGATCCACTGTAATAAATATGACAAACACTGTGTGAGAGAAAGGAAAGTTCTTGATTTATTAATGTGCAAAAACAAAAATGGGGAGTGATGCAGATGTTGTGGAGCACTGTACACACTGCGACGACCTTCGGAGCAAAGATGTGATCCACTTCATCATGCCAAAGGTCCTCTCTATGATGGATCAAACTCTGGCATGGTGAGCGTTGAAGCGCACTTCCACTCTTCTCCTCACTGGTTCCCGGCATGGGGTAATGAGGGTGACTAGTGCACTCAAACATGGGTATCCCCCACGATGAAGTAACCAGCTGGTGGGAAACAGCCCCTAACGAACAATGGACTACTTCTTAGTACCCTGGTGTTGTGGACTAATCCAGGGTAACCAACAAATGTGCCCAGGTATTTGCCAGTGCTGTCACAGATTGCCTGAAGCTGGACAGAGTGGAAGAGTTTCCTGTTCAGGTAATCTTGAGCCATGACAATCGAGATGCGGCACGTGGCATCCATTATTGGCTCCCACGCAGTGGCTGAAGTCTGGGCTGTTGGCAAGATGTTGGAAGCCATGGCCAACTTCAGCACATTGTGCCAGTTTGGGGAAGTGGACCACTTTGTTCAGGACAGACGGGATTGAATAGCACATTCAATGTACAATGTCACAGTTGTCTTTGGCGCATCGAGTACCAGGGAGACAACAGACCATGTGCCAGCCAGTAGACCACCAGGAGGACCTCCATATGCTGCACCCAACCAGGGGTCTTCTCTCTCCTGAGAAGGATTCAGTGCTTCAATAGATGGCCTACACAGGCGGTAGTCAAAATGCATGTCTTTTGATGCATCTAAATAGATCTGAACAAGAATTTGGCATATATTTTGCTCCTCTCCTGTAAATTACAAAATAAAGTGTAAATACATTATTAATGATAATAATAATAGTAATAACCTTTTTTTTGTAGAGCACTTTTCAAGCTAAGGTGCTTTCCAAGGAAATTCACATCATAGACAGCAGAATAGAATGAAACATAAATAATTAAATAAAAACAATAGAATAGGTGCAACGCTTTCTGCACCTTTTCACATAGGTAGCGCCCTGTGTTCGTAAAACTTACTTCCCAGGTTGGCTTTAGTTAAACTAGCTGACCGTGGCAGGCGAGTGAAATCTTCTTCCTCCCTCGTTGCCAGAGGAGCTACCAGGCTTTATCAAGGTCACCTGGAGCGCTATCTGGGCAGTCCACATAGGCAAATAAAGAAACAAGCATATACTGTATATATTCATACAATTGCATATACACATACATACGCATACACAGTACGTCAGCACACATACATACGCATACACAGTACGTCAGCACACAAGCATACAAAAGACATAAATTCAGCCGATTGGAAAAGCCATTCAACAAAAGTGAGTTTTAAGACTGGATTTAAAAGTGGTGACAGAGTCAGCTGATCTGATGCTCAGTGGAAGACTGTTCCAGAGGTGGGGAGCCAGTACTGCAAAGGTTCAATCACCCTTTGTTTTTAACCTGGTCTTTGGAACAGTTAAAAGACCGAGACTGACGGACCTGAGGGGCATGTTCGGACAGTAAGGTATGAGGAGCTCAGTTATATACTGCGTTGCCAGGTCATTCAGAGCTTTACATGTGATTAAAATTAATTCTAAAAGAGACTGGGAGCTAATGTAGAGAGGCCAGAATTGGTGTAGTGTGAGAGAATTACTTAGTTTTGGTCAGTAGTCTAGCTGCAGAGTTCCGAACAATTTGGAGCTGCTCCGATGCTCGATTGTTTAAGCAGGTATACAAAGAATTACAATATCGAGACGGGATGATGTGAGGACATGTATAATTTTCTCCGTGTTACTGAAAGACAGAACTGTTCTAATTTTAGAGATATTTTTCAGTTGATAAAAGCACGACTGGACTACTTTCTTTACATTTTGCTCCAGGCTCAAGTTACTATCCAGGACAACACCCAGATTTTCCGCGTCTGACTTTACTTTGGGAGTAAGGGGGCCAAGGAGAGGCTGTATTTGATTTGAGATGTGGTCCGGGCCAATGATGAGTCCTTCAGTTTTGTCAGAGTTAAGTTATAAGAAGTTTGGGGACGTCCAACCTGGTATGTCTTGTAGGGATTCTAATTTATTGGTGTCAGAAGGTTTAAATGACAGGCAGAGCTGTGTATCATCTGCGTATATATGGATGTTGTGTCGCGGATTATGTGTTTTAGGGGCAACATGTAAAGGGTAAAAAAGAACCGGTCCCAGGATTGATCCTTGAGGAATACCATGATTAGTCTGTGCAGTTTTAGAGCTAATCTCCCCAACTCAAACAAGAAAATTGCAATAGGAGGAGGAGAATTTATAAGCTGATTGATGGTATTAAACAGGATTCTGGGATTATGTTGGTTGGTAGAGATTGGCTGTGAGAAATAAAGGTTCCCGGCTTCCTTTATTTTACAGACTTTACTTTATTTGTAGGTCTGAGCAGCAAGCAATGAACCTGTAGTTTACTGGACTTCCAACCTGCGTTCAGCTTTTCTACACGTTCTTTTAAGGCTACGTATGTCCTCATTCATCCATTTAGGCGGTGGTTTTATGTTTGGTTATTAAAGGAGCAACTATGTCAAGGGTTGTGTTGTTATTTCCTGTCTTCGGTTTATTTCAACCCAAATCGTGATCTTAACCTAAAACCTAACCAAGTTTCTGGTAGAAAGCCCTGAAGGTGAACTTCTCCCTGTCGTATGTGGAGTGTGAATTAACAAAGTGGAACCCAAACGCAGAGAGACAGGCAGGAACGTAGTAAAATAAAAGCGAGCTTTAATTATAAAAAGC
>CAKALG010039056.1:0-10491 GCA_916700815.1 Helicolenus hilgendorfi
TGACACGCCGTGCACTCTTTCCATATGTGTGGCTGCCGTTGGGTGAAAGGGTGCCGGGGGCCCAGTCACAGAGTTTACTACCATACAGGTAACTGCTGCTACTGTAAGTCTTTCAGGCCTGAAGGGTGAGAGACGGCAATGCTCTGACGAGGTGACAATTTGTCGACAAAGTGCGGAGCGGAAACTCATTACCAACTTAAAATATGTGAAGATATAGCCTTTTATCTGTCTTAAACACACATTGATGTATATGCAGTATGTAATGATGCATATTTTAAATAACCAGTAGTCGATTTTGTTCAATTCTAGGGTTGCAACTAATGATTATTTTCATTGTTGATTAATCCATCTGTTATTTTTTGATTAATTAATTAGTTATTTGGTCTATAAAATGTCAGAAAATGGTGAAAAA
The DNA here is from genome assembly GCA_916700815.1 of Helicolenus hilgendorfi. Taxonomy (NCBI): domain Eukaryota; kingdom Metazoa; phylum Chordata; class Actinopteri; order Perciformes; family Sebastidae; genus Helicolenus; species Helicolenus hilgendorfi. Next base: position 413 of record CAKALG010039056.1, read on the forward strand.
TGATTCCCAAAGCTCAAGATGACATTGAGAGAATGATGACCATGATGAAGACTGTTGTCGGCCACAATGCGTCGTTAATTTTAAACAATTATTGCCATGTAAAATAAAGGCATTTTGCTTTTGTTCAAATTCTACAATATGCCTTGCATTTTGTACTTTTTTGAGATCATATTCCACCCCAGCAATGAGCCCTTCACAAGATTAAGATGACGTCCTGAAATGTCTTGTTTTGTCCACAACTCAACAATATTCAGTTTACTGTCATAGAGGAGGAAAGAAACCAGAAAAATATTCACATTTAAAGGCCCCATATTGTAAAAAGTGACATTTTCATGTCTTTTATATTATAAAGCAGGTTTAAGTGCTTTATAAATACTGTTAAACTATCAAAACGCTCAATATACAGAGAAACACACACAGCTTGTATTCAGAAATTGTGCGTTTGAAACAAGCCGTTAGGATTTCTGTCCATTTGTGATGTCACAAATACACAATATATTTATCAATACACAGTTTTAAACATAAACATTCTAAATGTGTGCCAGTTTATTTCCTGTTGCAGTGTATGTACATAACATCAGCTGACAGGAAGTAAACACGGACCCAAACTGTTGTCTAGCAACGCAAATCCGTTGAAATGCGCTAAAACAGAGCGTTTCAGACAATTGGTGAATACAAGTATATTCAGGCAGACAGTAAGAGGAAAATAAAGTGTTTTTTTTAACATTACAGCATGTAAACATGTTCTAATAGAAACACAAAATATAAATATAAACCTGAAAATGAGCACGATATGGGACCTTTAAGAAGCTGCAATAAGAGAATTCTGACTTGTTTTCTCTTAAAAAAAAATGACTCAAACCGATTAACGATTATCAAAATAGTTGGCGATTAATTTAATAGTTAACAATAAATCGATTTATCTCCACTGGTTTGACTTAAGAAGTCGTCCTGAGAGGTTGTCTGCAGTGGTCACATTCTTCCAGCCGTAATTAGATTGCACCAAACAAACACTATGATGGCGGCTTCACTTCGCTGTGCTTTTAAAAGATTGTAACTTTATCCATTTTGACAACCTGCATTTACGACATGATTAATAGCCAGGAATAAAAAGTCCGAAGCAAAGTAATGCAATAATACAACTTTTCTTTTTACAATGCTGCAGTCCGAGTCTGAGTACATGGATCTTAAATCACTGGCGGAGCTCACTGCCAGGTGAACAATTCAAATGCAGATTCAGATAAACACCTGCAGTACGGGGAGAAAATCTAACGTCTGAATCGTCACTTTTGAATCAGAAAATCTAAATTATTATTTTGAAATACACATAAAAAAGCATATTTAATCCAGAATTCACAAACATGGCTTGAAGTTATTTATATTTGTGGCAGCTATAAGTCTCTGACGTTTAGATATGCATAAGTTAAAGTCCTCTCCTCCTTTTATTTATGGACCTCTAGCACCTAGAATTGTTTTTGTCCTTGTCCTCTCTCTTGACAGCTGTAGCTATAAAAGAGTTAAATCTGCTGGATCCTTGCCCCGCTGGCCAAATTGAACGGCAAAGCACAGTGATCCAAAACACCCTCCGCAGAAATAAAACAATATATAGAAATGTGCAATACTGGGATTTAATTTTCCCACCACCATCCATTTATATAATACATGAAATGAAGCTCAAATTAATTTGCGCCGAGGCTCTAAAGTAACAATGTAATCTCGGTGTTATAGCACAGTTGCAAATGGATTTCTGTCTCTTGTAATTTTATAAGAAGCACTCTAGGGGTCACCTTAAAAGATGTCGCTATTTTTTAAAAGCCAAAACTATCCCGTGGCCTGTCAGCAAAGGGAATCTCTGCAATGCAATCTGTTTTGTGCCATCGATTTGTCCGGTATTGCGCCTTGTCACATGGTTTGCCTGTTAGGTTTTGCTGGTATTGGCAGAGATGACTAATATTATACCCAGATGTCTATAATAAAGTGTGGAGTATCTGCTTACTTGTGCGCAATCTGGTCCTTACAATTTCCTGACCAGTGCAGAATGACTTGAACCCTGCTAAATGTTAAAGGAACAACATTACATTACATGGCACAGCGAGAGTGACGGAGAGAGGGGCTCAGCAGAATATGATGATGCTTCTATTAGTGCCCTCCTGCTGGAAAACCTGAAGCAGGTTTCTGCTAATTATACTGGATTGTGACCTCTTCTGATGCTGCATTCGTTTTATATCCGTCTGTTCTGTTAGATGTAAACATTTCTACTAAAGACATGATGAAAAATGTTACATTTTTAAAAGTCAAATGTCTGATATTTACACTCTGATTGATTGATCAACCCGGTCTCACAGGAAGGCGTATATATAGCACGTGTCATGTGTCATGTGGACGCATTTTAGGCTTTTCACGTGTCATTTCTATGCCTCGCAACAAAACTACGGTAACGTCCGCAGTTAGGTTTAGACAACAAAACCACTCACTTAGGTTTAGGCAGCAAAACCACTTAGTTAGGTTTAGGAAAAACGTCATGGTCGGGCTTAAAATAAGTACGTAAACTAAGTAAAATATGTTCGGTAGACATGTCACAAACATCACTAAAACACACGTCACAAACTTCACTAAAAAGCAAATCACAAACGTAACTTACAAAACAAAACTTTGGGCTGAAACGTCACTAAAAACACGTCACAAACATCATTAAAAAAACGTAACTCACGTAACTAACGTTAATAATGTGACTAACATCACAAACGCAACTAATGTAACTTAGAAAAATAAAAAAACACCGGGCAGAAACGTCACTAAAAAACATGTCACTAACATCACTAATGTCGCTAACGTAACAAATGTAACTTAGAAAACAAAACATTGGGCTGATACGTCACTAAAAAACACGTCACAAATGTAACTAATGTAACTTCGAAAAACAAAACACCGGGCTGAAACGTCACTTAAAAACACGTCACAAATGTAACCAACGTCACTAACGTCACTAACGTCACTAACGTAACTTACGTAACTAACGTAACTAATGTCACTAACGTCACTAACGTCACTAACGTCACTAACGTAACTAACGTAACTAACGTCATTAACATAACTAACGTCACTGACGTCACTAACATCACTAACGTAACTAACATAACTAACGTCACTAGCTGCACTAACGTCACTAACGTCACTAACATAACTAACATAACTAACGTAACTAACGTCACTGACATCACTAACATCACTAACGTCACTAACATAACTAACGTAACTTACGTAACTAACGTAACTAATGTCACTAACGTCACTAACGTCACTAACGTCACTAACATAACTAACGTAACTAACGTAACTAACGTCATTAACATAACTAACGTCACTGACGTCACTAACATCACTAACGTCACTAACATCACTAACGTAACTAACATAACTAACGTCACTAGCTGCACTAACGTCACTAACGTCACTAACATAACTAACATAACTAACGTAACTAACGTCATTAACATAACTAACGTCACTGACGTCACTAACATCACTAACGTAACTAACATAACTAACGTCACTAGCTGCACTGACGTCACTAACATCACTAACGTAACTAACATAACTAACGTCACTAGCTGCACTAACGTCACTTACAAAACAAATCACCGGTCCTGAACACCGGTCTCCTGATTGAGAGTCCTGTGTTTGTTGGACCCATCCATCTCCCCTCCTGTCCGCCATAAGCCGTCATTCTCACTTTTTATTCTACGTCACTAGCTCTGAGCGTAGCCTATTTATACGGATGCATTTACACTGCAGTCGGTACAGACTACATGGCGTACAAGTGACACGCCAAAAGCAAGAATAGCGTTCTTATTGCACGCTAAATGCCTTGAGCATTATCGTGTCATTCATACGCCTTTTTGTTCTGGATTGATATTACAGTAATACACTGATTTATATAACGTAATATAATGTAGATATCTCGTGATTTCTGATTAAAAAAATGGTTCTCAAGCACTGAAAAGTCATGAAAAGGCACATCTGACACTCGTCAAGCAGCACCTGTCATGCAACCAGTCGCTGCAGGGCTCTGCCCCACAGCCACCACGTATTCCCTCTTATGCTTCAAATCCACTCACCATGTCCAGAACTTTTTCCTACGTCACATGAGCCCACCCAGACATCTCCTGGGTCATAACTCAGTACCTAAATTTAGGCAATATATTAAGACGCTCCCCTCTGGAACCCCCCCGATCGTGACTTTTGCCTTTTTTTGGGAGCAAAGCATATAGCGTTTAACAGAGAGCCGTCCTTGTGTCGTGTTTAGTTTTCAAATTACCACAAAGGCTCTGTGAAGGTCGCTCAGAATACACAATGTGACGTGATTTAAAGAGTGTTTTCACGACAGTAGCAGTTGAGAGCGCAGCGCTGCCAGAAAACACAGATGACCCACACGGTGTTATAGCCTCAAAAACAGACAAAATACAGAACTTTAACATTATATAATTCAAGTTCATCGATAAAAGTTGCATTGTAGACCCCAATAATGCAAAGATAATGTCACTATAAATGACAGTTTGCTTCTGCTTGGAGATGATTTACTGAGTCCCTCGTCCTTCGACCTAAACCCTGCAAGTCTCCAGATCAGATGGCTTGTTAATTTCCTCATTTCAGAGTTATATGGATTTTCCAGTTGCCGCCGTGTTCATAAACAAGCATTTCAGCTGACCCCCCGTCTCTCTTTATGTGTCAGCGTTTTCTCTGAAGGAGGAATTTAGAGCTCAGAAAGTTTATAAATAAGCCTTCTATCAAGTTCCACAACAGGTGTGACCCCTGTGTCCTAAAACTGAACACTTTCAGTGGGCGCTTGTAGAAGTGAGGAGGGGGAGGACAAACTCATCGTACAGAAACCTCGCCTCTGTATGTCATAAATTATTAAAAAAAAAAAATATATCTTTTTTAAATTATGACAAAGTGTTGGAACGACTACACAATAGCAGCTGTAGCGAGGACAGACATGTCAAGTTCTGTCCCTGCCAGGGGAGTTTGAGGCATTCAATGAAGCTTTCAAGGATAAACGCCGTATCAGGTGATACAGTGTGCCCAACAGCACTCAGCATGACACGCTGAAAAGAACGCAGCTTGTCCCTATGGTGTTTCAACAAATGCAGTAGGAGGGGGATGGCGGGAGGCTGCCAGGGAAGTTTTCAACACCTATCCTCAGAGTTAAGCAAGCACCCTACTGTTGAAACAGCTCCCACTGTTGCTCAAGGTGCAAACAGGCAAAGACAAACTTAATGGGAGTTTAAAAACATAATTCAAATGTCAAATACAGCTGCATTTGGGGAAGAGTTTTCTATAATGGATGCACAGATATCAATACCGGATAGACTGACTCAAATACCGGGCTTGCGTCGGGGTGCGAGGTTTCTTTCACAACAATGACTGGCTCGCTGTACATTATCCTTTACTTATGTGTTACATGTTGTCTTGCAAAGTTAGGAAAGAAATGTTTAAGTCAAGTATGATGTTGCCTTACACACAGTTGGCAACTCCGGTGTCTGAAAAGTGCCTCAAACTTGCATTCTCTCTAACAGCCAGCAGGGGGCGACTCCTCTGATTGCAAAAAGAAGTCTGATTGTATAGAAGTCAATGAGAAAATGAGCCTACCTCTCACTTGATTTATTACCTCAGTAAACATTGTGAACATGAGTTTATGGTCTCAATGGCTAGTTTCAAGTCTTCTTCAATACAGCATGATGTTCATTTAGTAAATTATGGTCCCATTTAGAGTCAAATAGACCATAAAGCAGGGGATGATTTAGGGCGGGGCAACCTTGTGATTGACAGGTCGCTACCGGTTAGTGTTGTCCGATTTGGGAGTTGTCCGTGTTTTTGTCTTACAACTTTAACTCTTTCACAGTGTGTTTTCAGTTCATGAAAATTAATTTTAACTTGACAGGTCGCTACCACGGTCTTGTCCGGTCTGGGAGTTGTCCGTGTTTTCGTCTTACAACTTTAACTCTTTCACAGTTTCACACTTCTGGTTGCAAAAAAAACCAAGATGGCGACGGCCAAAATGCCGAAATCAAGGCTTCAAAACGGCAGTCCACAATCCAACGGGTGACGACACGGTGACTACGTCCACTTCTTATATAAAGTTTATGGTGTCACATAATCAAAAGGTCGTCAAAGGGTGTAATAGTCCCGCCTGTCCACCAGAGGTTAGCATGTCAGTGCCACGTTTTGCTTCGCCGAGACGTGAATATAACATGCGTGTATGAAGGTGCAGTAGTCTACCAGCAGAGGGCAACAAAAACACTTAGTTAGGTTTAGGAAAAAAACGTCATGATTGGCCTTAAAATTAGTACATAAACTAAGTAAAATACATACAGAAATGACACAACATAAATACGGAAAACACGTCACTAATGTAACTTACAAATCAAAACACCAGTCTCCCGGTTGAAAGGTACAGTTTCTGCGTTTGTGTTTTCGTGGCGACGGCCAAAATGCCAAAAAGTGAGGCCTCAAAACGGCAGTCCACAAATCAACGGGTGACGTCACGGTGACTACGTCCATTTCTTATATACAGTCTATGCTTACTTCCACTCAGTGAGGCATACAGCTTATTAATTAAACACTGGTGTCAGATCGGTAATCGGTATCGGCCGATACCCAAAGCCCAGGTGTTGTAACGTATCGGGACTGAAAAAGCCGGATCGGTGCGTCTCTGGTGACGAATATGCAGCCTGTAATATAACAATATAAACTGGTAATCCAGGGCAAACCACAGAGGACACAGGATGTATAGCACTTTCCCAAAAATGTTAAAACAAGTACTTCATTTGAGCAATTTTCTAACCTCCAGCAGGAATAAACAGGATTGCTCAGTTGCCAGGCGTCAAGCGGAGCCCAGGTGTGCCTGCATGCATCTGTTAATGACACCTGGAGTAACTCCAGTAACCCGGAGAGATTATTAAGAAAAAACAAAAACAACAACACAAAACTGTGAAGCCTTTTTTTTCTCATACATTTCTCACGCCTTGATTTCAACACAGGCAGGGAAAGTTGTGAAAAATTGAATGTGGAAGGAGGTGTTAGATCCCGAGGGAATAATTATGGTCAATCATGAAACTTTATCACAGCGTGAGACAAACAAGAGTGACGAAGCTGATTGTTTAAATACAGTCTAAATAAAGACGCTCAGTCATGCGTAACTGATTTACTCTTCAGTTATGCTCTTTCCCATCACACGTTTCACATTTCACAGTGTATATAAATATGCCATATTTGAACAAAGTCAAAGCATTGAGTTCCTTAAGTTCATGAAGTTCATGGCGTGCAGTAAAGATAACGTGTACTGTATATACAGTACAGTACAGTTGTAGAGAAACCGGCCTAAAACCAGTTTACCAGCATTTTTACCTCTGAAGCAGCTCAAGTGAAAATACTGGAAAATGATTTTGACATGAGTTCACGGAGCACCTCGTATGTGAGTGGCAGCAAAGTGCTGGATGTTACGTGATAGCTCCTTTTTTGCCTCACGATGAGTGCCGACAGCGGGGGGTCTAACACGCCATTTTATTTACCACAACATCGCTGGTATGAGAAATAAGAGACGAAGGGTAATGGTGGGTAAAATGTGCTCCTCCGTGTCACTCCCATGTCCTTAAACGTCCCTCCCTGTCCCCTGTCAACCGAGAGCAGTCTCAGAATTAGGTGCAGGTGAGCCAAGAATGAAAGCTGGCTGGATTACTTTACATTATTTCAATCAATTATTCAAATGTTCCTCGTTGCCTTCATGATGGCTTGACGAGGCATGCCGAATAATGATCCCTCCCCGCCGGGCGCACAAGTGAGGACGCACGTTAACCCTAAACGGAGTAGGAAACGTTCACAACAACAACAACAACAGCTAAACATTAACTTAAGTCCTGTTGATTTAGCCAAACTGCGGAGAGCCGCCTGTGTCAGGTTGACCCGTGTGTTGCATTTTAAAGTCACCGTCGTCACAGATAAGCAGCTGAAGCACAGCGGAATAAGTATAGCCAAGCAAGCAGCGAAGAGGAACAGGGTACCCTTTGTCCCAGACTGTGACTTTAAAGAGTGTCAAAAGCTAATAAATATTTTAGAATTAGGTGTGTGTCAGGGGCCGGCCCACTCTATCAGGCGTCTGCTCTGTTTACTCTCCCAGGGAAACAGGTGCAGCCACATGAAGGAGAATTTCATTTCAAAAATAGCATTTAGCATTTTACTCCTCCTGGAGGCCTTCTCTGAGAGAAATTCTCATGTAATCATACACCGCGGTTACTGAAAAACTTCTGAAGTTGATCCACTAAGACATATGGTGTCTTAGGGAGGGGAGGAGCCGCAGGGGCTTCAGGGACGCAAATAGGATTTAAGATGTTTGGTTTGTGATTATTTGCAAGGGGCATATTTCTGTTAACAACTACATGAAACGACTTGTTTCGCTGTTTCATAATCCAGGTCTTAAAAGCAATAGTGTGCAGTCAAAATGTATAAAACAAACTATGATACATGTGGTGTTGAAGTTTTCCATTGAAACAAAATATTAAAGCTCCACAATGTCTAGGGCTGCAACTAATGAATATTTTCATTGTCAAGTAATCTTTCGATTATTTTCTTGATTTATTGATTAGTTGTTTGGTCTATAAAATATCAGAAAATGGTGAAAAAATATCAGTATTCAGTATTTTCAGTAATCAGTGTTTCCCAAAGCCCAAGATGACGTCGTCCACAACTCAAAGATATTCAGTTTACTGTCATAAAGGAGTAAATAAATCAGAAAATATTCACATTTAAGAAGCTGAAAATAAATAATTTTGACCGTTTTTTCTTAAAAAAACAACAACAACTCAAACCGATTAATAGATTAGCACAATAGTTGGCATCTAATTTAGTAAGTTTAGAGCGTTATTTATCCTCCTTTGCGACGAGCTAGCATGGACCAATGGATTCCGTAGGCTTTGTAGTTTCATATGATGCCAGTATCTTTACTTTAGCTGTAAAATGGAGCCTGTTACAACCTCCAAAATATCGAATAGCGGCGTCAGATTTTTAGGAGGTTAATTAAAAATTGTAAGTTGTGTTAATGTGTTTAAGAAATTGTGTTAATGCGTTATCGCTTTGACAGCCCTAATAACTTATTTGTCTTCCTTTAGGGGCTGCAAATTCCGATTATTTTAATTTTTCATATATCCTCATGATTATCGATTAGTAGTTTGGTCTATAAAATGTAAAACAAATGGTGAAAAGTGACGATCAGTGTTTCCCGAAGCCCAAGATGACGTCCTCAAATGTCTTGTTTTGTCTACAACGCAAAGATATTCAGTTTACTGTCATAATAGAGTAAAGAAACCAGAACATATTCACATTGGAGTAGCTGAAGAAGACCTTTTCTTCCAAACTGATTAATCACTTATCAAAATAATTGGTGATTAATGTAATAGAGAGGTGATATCCCACTCCTCCCGGAGGACTACGATGGGACCTTATTTCAGAAAAAATATGAACGGTAGTCAACGACGAGAGACAAATGTTTTTTGATCCCGTCTGAATTGCGCCGTGAATCACACACATGATGTCTGTCAATTTAAAAGCTATGCTCCACGCACAAATATAACATTATTTTACCTGATGTGTTTTATCCAGCGACTCCTGTTTTTTTTATCAGGCGGGAAGCGAAACAACGAGCGAGACCCGTTGCTGGTGTGAGTTCATCCCAGTAGGAAACACACAGACATCGTAGCTTCAGAGAGAGAGAGACGTCACTACGACACTTTTGGGTGCGTCGTCTTTCTGATTATGTATTTTCACAGTCTGATGCTTCAACAGTTTTACAACAAACTGCGACTTTCTTGACTGGCAAAATTATCTTTTAAATTGACAAACATCATATGTGTGATTCATGGCGCAATTCAAAAGAAATATTTGTCTCTCTCCGTTGATTATTTTGTCTGAAATAAGGTCACATGGTGTTCCACCGGAAGAGGCGGGACTATCGATTAATCGTTGCAGCTCTAACGTCGTCTATTACGGTATTGTAATATCTCCATCATCTTCCTGAGATGCTTTGT